>WNWU01000095.1:2042366-2055188 GCA_012654045.1 Ptyas mucosa
CCTATTTGTTTTTGGAGCGTTCCGGTCTACCTATTTGTTTTTGGAGCGCACTAGTCTACCACCACACTGCCTTTTACCACTGATCAGCTGTAGGGCAGCCCTTTGAAGCACCGCGGCAAGAGTTTAAACAGTTTTTTTGCTGCTCTGCCACCACCGAAAGCATCAGAAACCGCTTTCAGGCAGCTTGGCCTCAATTGCCAATCTATCACCACCGAGCGGTTTACAAGGAGCAGATCAGTTCTAGCCGATCAGTTGGGAGGATTCTTGGCTTCTCAATTTAAAGCTAAGGTATCTTGTTTTGTTTTCTCTTCTTTGTCAAGTGAGCCCTGATTTTTTCCTTCTACCGATCAGCTGGGACTTGGGAGGCAGCGAATAGATTGGAGGTGGGGCCAGCCAGAGGTGGTATTTACTGGTTCTCTGAACTACTCAAAATTTCCACTACTGGTTCGCAAGGACCGGGGAGAACCGGTAGCAACCCACCACTGATTTGGGAGTGGTTTTAGAGCAAATCTATCTGATCCACAGATTTGTCTACAGCACCGTTTTCTCAACCTTGGCAACTTGAAGCCCACCACATCTTCAGGTCACCAAGCACATTGAAAAACATTGGTCTACAGTTAATGTTTTTCAAGCTTGGCAGCTTGAAGATGTGTGGACTTCGACTCCCAGAATTCTCCAGCCAGCAAAGCTGAAGTCAAAGTCCCCACACCTTCAAGCTGCCAAGATGGAGAAGCACTGGTCTGTAGCAATGGAATGGAAGGCCACTATTTTGCATCTGGAACAGAGATGTCCATGCGGCAAGGGACAGCTCAAAAAAGTCAAGAGGGGGACCATGTGATCAAAGCCCCACCCATTAGATACATACAAAAAGGAGCAGGCTTTTCATCATGTGGTCATGATAACTACCATAATCTTCGGACCTTAAAACGCACCTAAATTTAGAAGAGGAAAACAACAAAAAAGTTGAGCTGAAAGAGCCACATGTGGCTCCGGAGCCACGGGTTGCTGACCCCTGCCCTATAAAGCTGAAGGCTTTGCTTTCCCTTATTTGACCCTTCCCTTGGCAATGTCTCTTTGCCCCATCTCCCAAGGTCTTTTCCGCATGCCATCGCAATTAACTTCATCCTGCCATGCATTCCCTCCTTCTCTTTCTTGGCTTCTCTTTCTGCGCTGGCATAATTTGTGAGCAATGTGTCTGGAGTCTTATGCCAGCATCAAAGCCAAGACATGGCCAACTGCAGCAGGGCAGCCTAGGGAAGGGTTAAGTAAGCTTTGAAGGCTCTGACATTTTGCTAATGGGCTGTGTTAATTGATTCGCTCATTTCCATTTGTTCCCGTTAAAGAGAGACAGATGAGAGTGATCCTGCTGCGCGGTGGCTTGGCAAGGGGCATTGCCGCTGTGTACAGATGTGTTCCTGACTCATTTATTAGCACCGGGCCTCTAGGCTACTAACAAAGGGGTTGTTTGCAATGCAGCTGGATTCCACAGCAAGCAGGTATGGTCCTGGATTCCACAGCGCATCTGGATGGATGGTTGGTTCATTCTGTGTGAACATAAACCTGACCCAAGGGAAGACTCAAGCACCTTGAAAGGGCCATGTAGGCATATATTAGGGCTCTAATCATTGCCATAAATCGCAGCTCCTATATGATAACTTGATTGCTTGCACCTTGACAGACTCCCAAGGCAAAGTGGGGAGGAGGGCATCATACCAAACTCCACCTAGACCAAGGAAGGGAGAACTACATGGATTTAAGTAAAGTGCCCTAATACTGATCTGAAATAGTACAGAATTTTGAGAAGCTATACAGGTTCCTTACTCTGAAATTCATTAAGGGAGGGTTTCTTTGAATGATTTGAAATACATGTCAGGTTTCTTGCTAAATTGCTGTTTAGGAGATAAGCAGACAATGGAATCAACGTCTAACTCAGAAGTCTTCAAACTTGGCAGCTTTAAGATTTGTGGACTTCAAGTCTCAGAATTCTCTAGCCAGCTATGCTGGCTGGAGAATTCTGGGAGTTGAAGTCCACAAGTCTTAAAGCTGCCAAGCTTGAAGAAATCTGGTCTAACTCTAGATTCACAGCAGAGTAACTTGGACCCATCAGAAAATCCCTTGGGTCAAACCCATGAAACTGGCAAAATCAAGAAGCAAGAAGCACGGATTTCAGTAACTTATTTTAAATGCTAGGTGAGAGTAAATGTGGCAACAAGGAAACTCCAAGAAGACTATCCAATACTCGTTTGCAGGGTAGCGGCTTCTTTAAGCAATGTACAGAAGTATGAACTAGAATAAGACATTCAACTACTGTTATGTAAACACATGCCCAGCTCTGGAAGGGAAGAAGTAGTGAGAAAGAATCTCAAGTTTGTTCCATTAGTGGCTGGTGAGGACTTATATTGTTCTGATTCTCCCCAGACCTATAATATAACTCATGCCAGGTGCAAGAAACCAGGAGCCAGGACAGAGTTCAAAAATACTGTGAGTGTATTCCATACAATCTATACACAAGAATCTGATCTACTAATGCATTTTTTGGCAAACGGGCTATTTCCAGCCTCCAGAGGGCCTCCAGGGGGATGAGGAAGGCCATTTTTGCCTTCCCTAGGCTTCTAGAAAGCCTCTGGAGCCTGGGGAGAGCAAAAAATGGGCTTCCCCCCCCTCCCCCAGAGGCCCTCCAGAGGCCGGAAACAGCCTGTTTCCAAACTTCCGGTGGATCCAGAAGGCCCGAAAATCAGCTGGCCGACACGCACATGCGTACTGCAACTGAACTAGGGCAACGCTTGCATGCCCACCAATATGGCTCCATGTGCCACCTGTGGCACGCGTGCCATAGGTTTGCCATCACGGACCTAGAGGGTCTATCAATCTGGAAACTGGACAAGCATACTAGGAATATGGTAGCATTAATCAGGGTTTCTACCAAGGTAGGAGTATCTATGCGTACATATGCAGAGTCTGTATCACCCGGACAACAACTGCACCCTTAAAACATTTGGAAATATTTGTTTTGGCTAGAAAAGCTCCTGAAGTCCTTAGCAATTGAGGTCAGGCTGAAGCTCTCCCTTTTGTTCTTCCATTGGCAAATCAAAACCAAGGAAGGTCTCCTTTCAGACAGGACTTTCATAAATTTGTCTACTTGCTTGATGGGTATGGTTTGTGCTCTTGGAATGTGTTCAAATCTTTTAACTGCGTTTTGATGGGGTTTTAATTTTCATATATTTCCATGACTTTAAAGTGCCTGAACTGCCATTTATTGATGCCAGGAGAGGGCAGATTATTTTAGCAGAGTGCCTAAATGATTTTTGAAGTTTACTTACTGGAGGTTATCACCTTGAGTGACATTCATTGACAGAAGGCTAGAGTGATGGTGGCAGTGATTTATATCAATAAATAACCAGGCACTCGTGCATGCTGGGACAAAGATGTGCACCTTAGGAGGAAAGGAAAGCAAAGTGGGTTCCGAACTCACTCGTGTGCATAAGGAGGGGTCAGCTGGCCTGAGATGGCATTATCGAAATCCCCTAAGAAGGTGCCGGCAGGAAGAGGAAATCAGAGATATACGGAGGCTTGCTTTTTGCTGTGCAATTTGGCGATCCATTGTTGCCGTGACAACCACACAGCACTCGTACGCTGCTGTCTTTGCCAACACAAAGAAAGGGAGGCAAGCATGAGAAAACAGCAAGTGATGCCTCTCACCACTTAGCCCTTAGCCAAGACCAAACCTAGTTACCTCATGGTTAAAAAGTTACCAGAACTACCCATTTTTTCCCCCCCGCCTCACTCCATCCTTCTTCCATTTCCTCCTCTCTTTCTGGTCATGTCCCAGATGCAGGGACATTAAAAAAGTTAACATACTGGCTGTGGTTTTGTAGTAATGACTGCCATCTTGACTTTTGGATCTTCTTGGATACCCTCTTGATGCTTTTCTTCTGTCTTGCCTTTTTAATAACCTAAGACGGTAACCAGGATAGGATGGGATAGACCAGATCCTTTACAGTGTATTCGTGGTAATATGGCAGTTAGGAAACTCTTGGGACACTTTGAGACCACAAGGGAGGAGAGAAGAAGCAAAAATGTTGCTTCCGTTGGTATTTGTGGCGTATGTTTTATTTGGACACCAGTGGTGGGTTTCAGCAGGTTCTAACCAGTTCTGGAGAACCGGTAGTAGAAATTTTGAGTAGTTCAGAGAACCGGTAGTAAAAATTCTAACTGGTCCTGCCCCCATCTATTCTCTGCCTCCCAAGTCCCAACTGATTAGGAGGAAATGGAGATTTTGCAGTAATCTTCCCCTAGATTGGGAAGGGAATGGAGATTTTACAGTATCCTTCCCTTGCCACACCCACCAAGCCACGCCCACCAAGCCACACCCATAGAACCGGTAGTAAAAAAAATTGAAACCCACCACTGCTGGACACCCTTTGAAGCAGCATAGTCCAGCTGGTCCCTACTTTTCTGTTCATTTCTTCAAATGGTGAATATGTTGACCCACCTCGGTGGCTGGGACTCTGGAATTTAAGGTAATTCTTGACTTACCACAACAATTGAGCCCAACATTTCTTTGGTCAACATTTCTGTTGCTTAACTTAAGCAACTTCTGTTGTTAAGTAAGTTTTGCCCCCATTTAACAACCTTTCTTGCCACAGTTGTTAAGCGTATCACTGCAGTTGTTAAATTAGTAACACGGCTGTTCGGTGAATCTGGCTTCCCCGTTGACTTTGCTTGTCAGAAGGTCGCAAAAGAGGATCACGTCAATGCAACCGTCATAAATATGAGTCAGTTGCCAAGCGTCTGAATTTTGATCATGAGATCATAGGGCTGCTGCAATGGTCATATGAACAATAGCCGTAAGTTACTTTTTCCAGTGCTATTGTAATTTGAGAGGTCACTAAATGAATGATTTTTAAGTCAAGGACTACCTGTATTATATTTTTCCAAGGATCATTTTTCATAGTCCTGGATTTTAAACTCTGTGTCTTTAAAAAAAATAGCCAGTGATATTCATGCAGGAATTTTAGTGTTATTAAAATATTTCCACACCTACCTATAGTTTAGAATAAGGGTGGGAAACTATGGCCCCCTTATGATCTATGGACTTCAACTCCCAGAATTCCTGAGCCAGCATTAAAATGTATTCAAAGAGCAAGGACAACAAACCAGGGGTGAAATCCAGCAGGTTCTCACAGGTTCTGGAGAACCGGTAGCGGAAATTTTGAGTAGTTCAGAGAACCGGCAAATGCCACCTCTGGCTGGTCCCAGAGTGGGGTGGGAATCGAGATTTTGAAATATCATTTCCCCAGGAGTGGGGAGGGAATGGGGATTTTGCAGTATCTTTCCCCTGGAGTGGCATGGGAATGGAGATTTTGCAGTATCCTTCCCCTGCCCACCAAGCCACCCCCACCAAGCCACACCACGCCCACCAAGCCACGCCCACAGTAAAAAAAATTGGATTTCACCACAGCAACAAACCCCACCTTAGGGTGTAGTACGATTTTCGTTTTCTTGTTCTTCTTGAAAAGGGGATTTTTACCATTCTGCCTTCTCTCATCAGATGTCTTTAGATGTGTCATGGCTACAATTTTTAGAAATCACAGCTATCTGTCATTCTGAGAATAGTTGTCCCCACATTTCTGGAATGCATCAGGTTGGAGAAGGTTGTTTTCATCTCTGTGGGTGTTTTTTTTCTAAATAATTAAAGGCCTGGCAGAATTTTTGGAATGACTCTCTTATTTCCCTCTGACTCTTTCACGATATGTTCAAGCACTCATGTTACCCAATAAATAATCTAATTTTTGCTTTGGTCTCCTTGTAATTAAGATCTTTACTCCACGCTCTGCTAAACTGACCAGTCATAGTGTCAATGATTTACAGAGGAGAATTGCTTCGAGCTTTAATTGCATGTTGCATCTTGGTCATGACAATGATAGTGACCCCCCCCCCCACCTGCCACTTTTCAAGAATGATGCATCTGCAGGACAGGGGATTTTTGTGTGCGGTGTGGGTACTTAAGTACATCACAATAACTCTAAGTGCCCTTTTCAAGGAGGGAGACTTGTTGAAAGCCCTGGGCATGGGAAGGTCACTTTGAAGAGCTGTAGAAGTTCTCTCTGTACCAATTAGTTGGCCTCCTTCATAAATTTTTGTAAACAGTTGTTATTACCAATGGCTACCAAGATTAAGGTCAACAGAGTCTGTCATTGAGAGGTCAACAATAGAGTGATCCAAGCAGTATTGTCGTATTGAAAGAGAATTCTCGAAGCAAAGGTAAAATCCCAATATTTCTCTTTTGGTGTTACAGTGCAAGATCTCCCCCTTTTCTACATCATGTTGTAAAGTCAAAGCCAAGTGCAAAAATGACCACCATAAAAAAAAAACATTTGCATTCGAATGGTGACATGCGCTTCCATTGGCCATCCTGTACGGCAAGTATAAAAGGATACCATTGATGGAAAGACTCTGTCCGTGCGGCTCAGGAGAGGTGGAGACTGTGGGTCACATTCTCCTTAGATGTTCCTTTTACACAGAGATTAGGAAAAAACATATTCTGCCAATAACTGCTAGGTAACCTGGCCGTTCCGACACTACCTATCTTCAATGGTTGCTTAAGGATGAACAGTCATAACTACAGTGCAGGCGGCTAAATTTTGCACAGCAGCATTGGGAATTCATCGCAAACACATGTCTTCTCCACCATAGCAGTGTTATATAACAATTGTGGCAAATCCTTTGCACTGCTTAGTCCTTTCCCTTTTAGCATTGAACCTACAATGGGCCACACAGTTTAGGGATTGCAACTATTGGATAGTCAGACCATGTATAATTGATACTGGAATACAGCAATAGAGAGAGATGAAGGAATTGGAAAGGAGGAGGAAGGAGAGAGAAGGATGGAAGAGTAGGGAGGAAAGAAGGGAAGGGAAAATAGAGTAGGAGAGAAGGTAAGACAGGGAGGAAGAGAGGAGGAGAAGGAGAAGGGAAGGGGAAGTAGAGAAGAAGGTGGGGAAAGAAAGTTGGAAGGAGAAGAGGGAGAGGCTAGGTTTGAGGAGAAAGATTGCTGTACAATTTAAAAAAAGATGAAGTGGAAGAAAGGCAGCTCTGAACAAACAAATATAAATATATTAAGAAAAAGAATGAATTGTTTAAGAATAAAAGAGGACAAATATGTATAAATAGTAAAGTTAGAATTTAGGGATAAATGAAGAAGATGTTTATGTATGCAAGTATAGAAATACTGAAGTATATTCAAAAAAAGGAAAGGGGGGAAGACAATATTAACAAAAATTGTAATTGAGTAAAATGTATTTGAATTTGACTAATTGTGTAAGATAAGAAACGACCAACACTCTGTTCAAAAAGAAAAGAAAGATGTGGGTGAAGGTGGGAGAGGAGAAAAGAAAAAAACCAATAAAACTTGTTTAAAAAAAATAAAAAAAATTGACACTGGATTTTATTATAGATTTTAGTGGTTATTTATTATTTTAGCCTAGAATTTTTAAATGTATATATACTGAGTGTTTTTATTTGTTCTGGTTTCTGGTCTAAGACTGTAATAATAAATTGTTGTTGTTGGGGTTGTATCATGTTGTTGTCCACCTGTTGTCCAAAGGAGGTGGAGCTGCTGATGAAGTACCACAAAGTTTCTTTCATCCTTCTAACATTGAGCTTCTCTGGAGACTCTTTTGAGCTGGAATGTTCTGGTGACCCATGGAGGTAGGTATGGCACTTCCATGGATCAATTGTGTTAAAGTTTGTTTGTTTGTTTGTTTTGATGCTGGTCATTTTTACACTTGGCTGTGACTTTAATGGCTATTGAGATGTTGACAATTTTGTCTGTACAGACATTTTTTGTAGATTTACTGAGGGGGTGTGGTTTGGTTGACAATTCCTTTTTGTCTCATTGTGCTTGACCACTCGAGGTGGCTAACGATTAGCCAAAAGAAAAGATTGAAAATATAAGTAGACTCTTTGAGTCATAAATTAAGAGCAATAGAAAGAAAAACCAACAATGCAAAGGCTGACAACAGAGAGGTGAAGGAAAAGAGAACAGGGGCAAAACACAATTCTAGAATTGGGAGAGGGGTATGGGGAGTCAAACTGGTTACAATAGCAGCCACAACTTAAAAGAGTTACTTTAATCGTTTTTTTTTTAAAAAGGGTGGGGCTTTGATTATATGGTTGCACTTGCAAACTTGACATTTTTGACTTCCCCCTGAGCATTGGCATCCCTAGGGGTTTGTGTGTGTGTGTGTGTGTGTGTGTGTTAACATCATCACAGCACTGTCACAATTGCATGCATGCTGAAAGGGATGGAGTTTTCAGTGCAAGATTTCAATGTTGCTTTGTCATTCTGTTCCTTCTGATCCCTTGCACCATTTTCCTTTCTGACTTGCATGTCTCCAAACACTGAGCATAGAGATCTGAAGATTCCCTTTGACTCCCTAGACAAGAATTCTGACCAGTGGTGAAATTCAAACTGATTTACTACCCGTTATGTGGGCGTGGCTTGGTGGGCGTGGCAGGGAAAGGATACTGCAAAATCTCCATTCCCTCCCCACTCCAGGGGAAGGATACTGCAAAATCTCCATTCCTTCCCCACTCCAGGGGAAGGATACTGTAAAATCTCCATTCCCACCAGTGGTGGGTTGCTCCCAGTTCTGTCCGGTTCTTGCGATCCGGTAGTAAAAGTGGTGGGAGGCTCCGCCCACCCGCCCGGACATCATAATGGACGATCTGCGCATGTGCACGTGCTCCCGTTGTGAACCGGTAGTAAAGGTAAGTAGAACCCACCCCTGATTCCCACCCCACTTCAGGGGGAAGGATACTGTAAAATCTCTATTCCCACCTCACTCCAGGGGAAGGATTCTGCAAAATCCCCATTCCTTCCCCACTCCTGGGAAAAGGATATTGCAAACTCTCCATTCCCACCCCACTCTGGGGCCAGTCAGAGGTGGTATTTGCCAGTTCTCCGAACTACTCAAAATTTCCACTATTGGTTCTCCAGAACCTGTCAGAACCTGCTGAATTTCACCCCTGGTTCTGACCATTACTTTACTTTCCCCGAAAATAAAATATGGAAAACATCCAACTTTGTAAAAGTCACACTTGTTAGCCTTCCTGGGTAAACTGGATAGAAAACTCAACTAGATGAGCTTAATCTACTCTTTTTGTGAGGCCTACATTAATGGAATCTTGCAAGTAGAAATTTCAAATTGCCACTTTTAACTGCTTAATCCAAGAGCCTTGGATAGTACAGTGGTCTAAAGCCCTGTTATTAACATCAGCTGCCTGCAATTATTGCAGGTTCGAATCTCACCAAGGCTCAAGGTTGACTCAGCCTTCAATCCTTTCTAAGGTAGGTAAATTGAGGACCCAGTTTGTGGGAGCAATAAGCTGACTTTGTATAAATATACAAAAAGTATGAAGGCTATTGCTTAGCACATTGTAAGCCGCCCTGAGTCTCTGGAGAAGGGCGGCATATAAATCAAATTTTAAAAAAAATCCATTAGGGCAGGTCCTTCCTAAGATTCTTTCTCTGACCATTAAGCCTCTGGGGGCTCCTGCCTATCTTTTTTCATGGTTTCCTAGGCAGCCTCTCTCCCTGCTTGCTTTCCGCAAGGCCGTTCCCACATCCCATTACGCATTTCAATACAGTGATGCTTCCAAATGCAGACTTTCTTTCTAACAGCCTTCCTTCCTTCCTTCCTTCCTTCCTTCCTTCCTTCCTTCCTTCCTTCCTCAGAAAACATTTCTTCCTTCTTCGTCTTACTCTTCAGCTCCCCCCCCCACAACAACACAAGCTATTTACCTTAATTAAGTCATGCAGAAGGAAAGAGCAGCTGCCTACTCTATGCCTGCGAAAATATTGCGCGCTGCTGGATTCGTAAAACAACTGATTAAAGACAATGTAATTAATTACTCCTTGATGAAATAGTAGAAATTATAATTAAAAATGTGCTGGCAGAACCTTGCCTTCCATAATTACAATGTTTCTAGAAAGGGGGTATTAGTATAAATATGCCACATTCAGGACTGATGTGTCCTTCTCCATAGCATCCACTCTTGGGAGGTTAGGGAGTGATGAGGACCCGTGAGTGAGATGCTTATTTGTTTTATTTCCCTTGTATAATCTTCACTAATAATCTTCAGATTCTAGAAAGAGTGCAGAGAAGAGCAAGAAAGATGATTAGGGGACTGAAGGCTAAAGCATATGAAGAACAGTTGCAGGAACTGGGTATGTCTAGTTTAATGAAAAGAAGGAGTAGGGAAGACATGAAAGCAGTGTTCCAATATCTCAGGGGCTGCCCCAAAGAAGAGGGAGTCAAGCTATTCTCCAAAGCACCTGAGGGCAGGACAAGAAGCAATGGGTGGAAACTAATCAAGGAGAGAAGCAACCTAGAACTAAGGAGAAATTTCCTGACAGTGAGAACAATTAATCAGTGGAACAACTTGCCCCCAGAAGTTGTATTGTCAATTACAATGTGGAGTCTGAAAGATATCAGCCTGGCCACCCTCCAAGCCTGATAAAGGTCAGTAATTGTGAACTATCTTGAAAGACTGTGGGAGAGGAAAGACTTTGCTGGAGAGGAATTCACTGTAAATTAAATAAAAGGGGTTTATCAGGACGAGGACTCGGCTTCGTGCTGCTGGGAAAGCCTAGGTCAGAACACATACAGACTCTAGACTGATGCCTCTTTTGACTCTGCCACTCATTCTCCTACTTCCCCCTATCCCTTTTCCATCAGTTTCCGGTTTATTTTTAAGTTTCAAGTTTATTTTTAACTTGAATTATTTTTGTAATCTAATATTTGTAAGTTACAGCATATTTCACGGATAAGTAACCTTCATTGTAAGTTGCCTTTCAATGACCAATGACAGTTTCACCAATGGCAGTTTCTCCAAAGTCTCTTCTCCATGGAAAGAACCAAGAAGGCATCAGGCTGGAAACCAGGAAACAACGAATTCTTGTCCCACCTTTAGTCATGAAAGCCGGCTGGTTGACTTTGGGTCAGAACCATCTCTCTCAGCCCAATGCACCTCACAGGGTTGTTGTTATGGGGAAAATTGGAGGAGGAAGGACCGTTAGGTATATTCACTGCTTGAATTATTTATTAAAATAATAAAAGCAGAATGAAAAAAAAAACAACTTCCAATCCCTAAAACAAGTTCGCAATCATCAAAGCAACTGAGAACTGGCTGAAAACTACTGGAAATTTTCTCCTGCTGTACTTTTTGATGAGTACAGCAGGACAATAAAGCAGAACCTGGGAAGAATTCTGGCCCAGAAGGATGTCACCTCTCAGGAAAATGGGCTTAGAAGATCATTATCCTTGGGGGGGGAGGGTCTAATGTCAAGGTATTGGTTATGACCTCCTCCCAGCTCATGGCAGCCTTTCTGTGAATGTTGTAGTATCCAGACAAGCAGAGTAGGTAAATGCCTAGATGTCAGTAGAGCCTTTGTAGAATACACAGTGTCCTTAGAGATCCCTCCCAGTTCCAGAATGGAGACTCCGTGTTGCGTTAAATGACAACACAAAACAAACACGAGGGGTGGAGGCAAAGGAGGGACGCATGCCTTCCAACAACCTCTCCCACGACGTCACCTTTCAGGCACCACTTCAATTCCCAGCCTGAAAGGGGATAACAAGTGGGAATACTTTGGAACTAAATCACTCTCATTCCCCCCCCCCCACTTCCCCAGTTCTTCTTCCCCTCTTTAGTGCAAATCAAAAGGCTCTGAGCTGCCAGGAGCTGACAAGAGTGCCTCCCCCGCCTCATCCCTTGTTCATCGCAGCCCCTCCACATTCTGGAACTGAGACGGAAGGCACTAAGGTTTCAGAGGCAATCAAAGTCTGACAGGCCAGCCTGGGGGACAGTCAGGAGGAGCAGGGAAGATGGAAAATGAGAGAGGGGGTGAGGGAGGGAGAGAGGGAAGGAGGGAATGAACAAGGTGTGGAGAAGGAGAAATGAGGGGGGAGGGGTTCAGCACTTAGCTGCTGTTGCCTCTGCAGGCAATGTTGTTACTCCCCATTGGATCTGCTAGTTTAGAAATGAGGTACACAACATGTGGGCAAGGCAGATAATCTCCAAAGTGTGCCTGTGATTAAGTGAAACCCGGAAATTGAGATGCTTAGACAATTACCAGCCTCAGCAAGAAAGGGATGGCAAAATCAAAGAGGAGAGGAAGCCTTGCGATTTGTCCCCGTGCTAACCCTATCTTCTTTTCCCCAAATGGCTTGTCCTCTGTTGAAAATGAACCTGAAGTCAGAAAGGAGTCTCGCTTTAGGTGGCTCTTGGGCTCAATGGGAAAGCTTCACACCGCTTTCCCTGTGTTGTTCGGGTAGGGGAGAGAGGTCTCTGGCTACCATTGTTTTGCCTGAGATACCTAGTTCCTGCTTTTGATAGTCTAGAAAAACGTGTTAATCGGTCTACCTCCCTGTAAGTCCATACAGATAGAAAGTCCATACAGAGAGTGGTAAGGACAGCTGAGAAGATTATAGGAAGCCCACTCTCTGTTATTCAGGATACAGCTTATAAGCGCTATATGCTTAGCCCTCAAAGCATTGTTAGAAACCCCACACACCCAGGGAGGAGGGGATACCAGATACCAAGATACAAGATTCTGTAATAGCTTTGTTCCCTATGCCATCCATCTGGTAAACTCGCAAGATTCGTTTTTCTCACCATGTACAAGAACACATCCGAACTAGACTGTTGTTTCTCTGTGTCATATAACACATGTGGGTATAGGTATAATTTTGTATTTATTTATTCATCCATCCATCCAGTCATATGTAGTGTGTATTGGAGATGGTGACCCTGAGA
>WNWU01000095.1:2078756-2090516 GCA_012654045.1 Ptyas mucosa
CGGTCTACTCATTTGTTTTTGGAGGCATCGGTCTACTCATTTGTTTTTGGAGGCACTGGTCTACTCATTTGTTTTTGGAGGTACCAGTCTACCACCACAGTGCCTTTTAACACTGATCAGCTGTAGGGCAGCCCTTTGAAGCCCTGCGGCAAGAGTTTAAACAGTTTTTTTCCTTCTAGTCGATCAGCTGGGACTCAGGAGGCAGTGAATAGATTGGGGACAAGGCCAAATAAAAGATAAGAATAATGTGGGGAACGGGGGCAGGAGGGCCCAGCTCCCAAACAAAGAGAACCAGTTCGGTGACGTCATATCGTCACCGTTACCGACTCGGCCGAACCGGACCGAACCAGGAGGAACCCACCACTGATTCATTGTCACCAAATTGCCTTGTAGAGTCTCCCTTGTGAAGTTGGCCAACACATTTGTTGGGATCATTTCTCATGGCAAGAGATTGGTTAGGGGTGTTGGGAGAAATATCCATCTGGTTGAGTTCCAAGCTGGGAAAAAGACACTGGAAACATGGAGGCTGATTGGAAAGATGGTTTAATGGTGAAGCAGAAGCACACGGGTGGTTCTGGGCAGCTGACCACATGGGGTTGAGAGTGGGTGACTTTTATACCTTCTTTTGGGCTTTGAACTTGAGCTTCCTGTTCCTGTGCAAGAACATGTATTCTATTGGCTGCTGTCAGACTCCCATGTGGGGGTCAAGTTTGTCCGAGATAAGTTTGGCTGAAGTTTGCTGATCCAATGTCCTTAGGAGAGTTTGCAATGCAGTGAACTCTGCTGCTAGACAATCCTATCTGGAGGATCATGTCTTAATCCCATCACCCTGGAACTGAAGGTCTTTTGCTTTGTAGATAGGATGGCCCAGTCTTTCTTAATAGGCACCAAATATCTGCTGGGGGCAGGGAGCTGGAGCTCTGAGTTTCTGTCCTCCTTAAGATTTCTATTTCTCTTTTAGGGGAAACATAATATTCTGCCTTTTTAATATTTCCTAAAATATTTCATTCTTCTGGGAGGTGGTGGCTTCCCACAGGGTACCCTAGTATCCTGGCTCCCAAGCAGCTTGCTTGAATTCCTCTCTCTCTTTGAAAGATAAGCAATCCAGTTTGGTGTTACGGTTAAGCCACCAGGCTAGATCATGAGTTCTTGTTCCTCAGAATAACAGAGTTGGAAGGGACTTTGGAGGTTTTCTTGTCCAACCCCTTGCTCAGGCAGGAAACCCTATACCCGGGATGGCGAACCTATGGCATACGTGCCATAGGTGGCACGTATAGCCATATCAGTGGGCATGGTCAAGCTCAGCTCCAACACGTAAGCTTCAGATCCCACCGGAAGTTGG
Source organism: Ptyas mucosa (assembly GCA_012654045.1). NCBI lineage: Eukaryota > Metazoa > Chordata > Lepidosauria > Squamata > Colubridae > Ptyas > Ptyas mucosa. The sequence goes on from WNWU01000095.1 coordinate 2,080,099, forward strand.
CTAACAGGCCATTTCTGGCCTCTGGTTTCTCCCCACTCCTGGAGGAAGGATATTGCAAAATCTCCATTCCCACCCCACTCCTGGAGGAAGGATATTGCAAAATCCTCATTCCCACCCCACTCCTGGAGGAAGGATATTGCAAAATCCCCATTCCCACCCCACTCCAGGGCCAGCCAGAGGTAGCATTTGCCGGTTCTCCGAACGACTCAAAATTTCCGCTACCGGTTCTCCAGAACCTGCTGGATTTCGCCCCTGGCGCACATGCAGGGGTGGGGGTGTGCAGGAAGGCTGTGCGTGCATGTGCAGGGTGGGGGCACGCACGCATGCATGGGGGGTGGGGCGCATGCACGGGGCCATGCGCGCATTGCATTTTGGGGGTTTGGTCGCCCATACGCGCATTCGCAGGCACGCGCATGCTCTTTGGGCATTTAGTCTGGAAAAGGTTAGCCATCACTGGTGTAGGAAGACCCCTCCCCCAAATGCCCTCCCCAGTTTATTATTCCCTCCCTCCCTTTTTTTCCCCCTGGAGCATGGCTTCTCGAGACCTGACCCAGATGTACAAACTGCTTTAAAAAAAAAAAGAAGTTGAAAGGAATGCTTTTCTTTCCCAGTTGCTATAAATCTATGCCCCATTTGATTCTTGCTTTATGCACTCGAGGTCGCCGGGGGATAACAAAGGAAATGCTAGGGCTGTTTCAAAGGGAGGGATAAAGGAAGAGGAGGCTTCTCAAACGGACCACCTGGTGAATCGATAAAGTTGCTCTCTATTTTGTGGCCTCCACTGTTCCCCACTATTGCAGCAGGTTGAGAGAACATGAAATGGCACCAGGGAATCGGCTGTGGGGAGGGGGGAGGGGGGCGCCGGGATTTTTATTTTCTTGATGCCTTGGAGATCAAGAACAGCATGAAAAAGTGGGATCTCTTTGTTGTCGGGCTTGATCGTGGATCGTAGGCTTACTTCAAAGGGTCTCCTGTCTGTGTAATATTGTGTGGGGGTGTGTGCGCGCGCGTGTGTGTGTGGTACATTTCAGCAAAAACTTCAGACATCTGCATTTAAAATAAGAAATATCCAAGCTCAGATTTACTCGTTGGAATAAGTTATGCCAATTGCATCTGTTTGCATAAACGTACCGATTTTGCAGGCCATCTGTAATATTCATTTATTTAAATTATTTTTACCCTATTTTCCTACCACAAGGAACTCGCAGAGTACGAAAAACAATGGCAAGCTATAAAAAGGGTCCAAGGATAAATTAAAAAAAAATAAAATCCCAGACTGACCGATTCATTGACCTTGGCCCCTCCCCCCTTGGGATTGCCATCTAGGGATGCATGAGAATTTTGTTCCAATTTTGTATTTATTAATTGACTGGTGGTCCTTGTGACAGTTGTACTTACAGGATAATTAGAATGCAGGTGCATGCTGCAAATTTGGAACACTGTTCACAAGTCAAACAGCAAACTGGAAAATCAAGGGTAGATAGACACAAAACGCGTATTTTGGAGCAACCTGTCTCCTGCATTGCCACTGCCCTTCTGAATCCTGTTATTGAGAATCATTTATAAAAATCACATGCTGACAATAAGGCAGCTCGGAACATGCATGACAGAATAAAAGAGTTGGAAGGAACCTTGAAAGTCTTCCAATCCAACCCCCTGCTCAGTCAGGAAACCTATACCTATGATGGCGAACCTATGGCACACGTGCCACAGGTGGCACACGGAGCCATATTGGTAGGCACGCGAGCATTGCCCAAGCTCAGCTCCATGTGCATACATGCACCGGCCAGCTGACTTTTGGGCTTTCCGGTCCCACCAGAAGTCGGCAAACGGACCGTTTCTGGCCTCCAGAAGGCCTCCGGGGGGGTGGGGAAGGCCGTTTTTGCCCTCCCCAGGCTCCTAGAAAGCCTCTAGAGCCTGGGGAGGGCGAAAAACAGGCCTACCAGGCCCACCGTGCCTTTGGGGGGCCAAAAGGGGGGGGGGGGGGGGGGGTCGTGCGCACATGCGTGGGGGGCAGGGCACATTGAATTATGGGTGTGGGCACACGTGCACGCGACCCCCCATGCTCCCCCTGCTTTGGCACGCGACAGCAAAAAGGTTAGCCACCACTGCCCTATACCGTTTCAGTGAAATCTCTTTTTAGAAACCTTTAGTGTTTGAGCACCCACAACTTCCGAAGACAAGCCGTTCCACTGATTAATTGTCCTAACTGTCAGGAATATTCTCCTTATTTCTAGGTTGCTTCTCTCCTTGATCAGTTTCCATCCATTGCTTCTTGTCCTGCCTTCAGGTGCTTTGGAAAATAAGTTGACCCCCTCTTCTTCGTGGCAACACCTCAAATATTGGAACATGGCTATAAATCCGGAAAAGTGCCAACTTTGTAACTTTGCACTACCGTGGTATTTAAATAGGTGTAAGAAGAACTTCAATAAGGTTGACCCCTGCTCATATTAGCAGATCTGAGCATCTTCTAAGGTTCCCATCTTAGAGCAGGGGTCTCCAACCTTGGCAACTTTAAGACTTGTGGACTTCAGCTCCCAGAATTGAAGCAAAGCTGGCGGAGGAACTCTGGGAGTTGAAGTCCACAAGTCTTAAAGTTGTCAAGGTTGGAGACCCCTGTCCTAGAGGACACCAGCTATAATCACCACTTGACTTCTCTCTCTCCCTCTCTCTCTCTCTCTCTCTCTCTCTCTCTTTCTCTCTCTCTCTTGGTGTTTCTGTTGCTTCTGCTAGGTTATCCAACAGAACAAGGAGGAACAAGAACCAGGAAACGGAGCAGTAGTCAAGTCGAATTTTGCCCTCCCTCTGTTGTCAATGGTCCCATACTTCAGGGGTCCCCAGCCCTTGAACATGGCCCAATCCTGGACTGCACAAGTGATGAGCAAGCACACACATGTAGCTCCACTTGCATGAGTGGCAAGCACACACATGTAGCTCCACTTGCGTGAGTGGCAGAAAACGTGCCTTCATGCACTCATGAAAACAGCTGCGCAACACGCATGCGCTCACCCGCTACTCATGTGGAGTCATTCCCTCTCCCCCACCACCACCGCCATTGCCATGGTGGCACAGTGGTTAGAGTGCAGTACTGCAGGCTACTTCTGCTGACTGCTGGCTGTAGTTCAGCAGTTCAAATCTCACCAGGCTCCAGGCTGATTCAGCCTTCCATCCTTCCAAGGTGGGTAAAATGAGGACCCAGATTGTTGGGGGCAATAGGCTGACTCTGTAAACCGCATAGAAAGGGATATAAAGCACTGTAAAGCAATATATAAGTCTAAGTGCTATTCCTTCCTTCCTTCCTTCCTTCCTTCCTCCCTCCCTCCCTCCCTCCCTCCCTCCCTCTGGTTATAATGCAGTATTGCAGGCTAACTCTGTCCACTGCCAGGAGTTTGATCATGACCGACTGGCTCATGGGTGACTCAGCCTTCCATCCTTCCGAGGTGGATAAAATGAGGACCAGATTGTTGGGGGCCATAGGCTGACTCCGTAAACCACTTAGAGAGGGCTGTAAAGCACTGTGAAGTGGTATATAAGTCTAAGGGCTATTGCTATTGCCAGTCCACAAAGCCGGAAAAGTTGGGGACCACTCCTGCACACGACCTGCATTCCACATTAGCAGATGGCGCTTTAGGTAATTGAAATAGTTGCTTGGATTTGTCAGAGGAAATGCCCGTATCAGCATCTCTTAATATCTTCCAAGGCCTAGTGGGGTCCAGAGATGACCTTGCAGACATATGTGGAAACCATTAGCAAAACATGAGCTGGTCTGCAAGAACAAGAAAGCATGCAAAAAGAAAAAAAAGTTATCCTGATCTTGTCTCTTTTTAGTATAAGGGGGAAGGAAGGGGAAGAAATGCGGGTTTTGTGATTTTGTTATTATAGCGACATCAATAAAGTAGAGCTCTGGTATTTCTTATGGGATCTGTTTTTTTGACCTGACCTATCTCAAAAAATATGACATATGGCAGCAATGCTGCATCCACTATTCTCTAGTCAGGCACTGATCAGATCAAAATTTGATGAGCCTCAGCAAGCCAATATACCCTTCAGTTTCAGACTATGTCCTGTCGGGATTGTTGAATTGTGCCAGTTCAAGAATTACAACCTCGGCAGTCTAAGCTAGCATAAAGGTAAAGATTTTCCCCTTTCCAGTCGAGTCCCACTGTAGGAAGCATTGCTCACCTCCGTTCCTTAGCTGAGGGAGCCAGTGTTGTCTGTAGACATTTCTGTGGTCATGTGACCAGCAGGAGTATATGCCAAAGGTGCATGGAATGCTATTACTTTCCCACCAAAGTGGTACCTATTTATCTACTCACATTTGCATGCTTTCGAACTGCTAGGTGAGCAGGAGCTGAGAAAAGTTAGCTCAACCCGTTATAAGGCACTCGGGTCTCAAACGCAGGCTGTCAGCTTTCCAGCTGAGCCCTCACACCTGCTCTTAGTTAAACGCTCACCCTGCACAAAAGGGCACTGCCAATCAAACTGTCCCCCTCTTTGGATAGAGCTGGGAAACACTCCAGTCTAAAACCCTGCAAAATTGCAAACAGAGATTTTGCATCGGCACAATTTGCTAGACTAGATTAAAATGGAGATGTGGACATTTGAAATATTGGGATCCTTTGTGAGCATTTCTGCAAAATGGTGCTATGGTGGGCTTGATAGTTCCAGAATAGTCTTTTGTGAAATAGATGAGATTGCTTCTTAACAATCCGTAGCTCTCTCTCCCAGGGATGGGCAAGAAATCTGTGTAGTTTATATTTGAATATGAATTCATTTCATCTTCCTTTGAAAGCCAAACTGAAACTTAGTTATCATTTGACATTCTCAGAATACTACGAAGTGGTTTGCCCACAATAAAAAGCGGATTAAGGAAAAGTCTACCAAAAATGCACATCTTGATGAAAATAATGGCCCAGAATGGCTTATATTAGGAAAACAATGGGCAAAAAGAATTGGGCACAGGAAGCAAACCTGTGCTAATAGATATTAATAGATATTGGAGAAGTAGACCTAAAATTCATGCTGTTATTTGAGCAAATGTCTTTTTTAAAAATTGAGAAAATGATAACTTGAACTACTTTTTTTTTGAGGGGGGAGGAGAAAATAAAAAAGGAAGTCAAAATTGACATATTCACCAGTCCTTTATTGCTGCCAAGTGTTTTATTTTATTATTATTTTTATCTCTTTTTATTTCTTTTTTTTTCCTGAGCAGGTAGACACATTTGCAGACAAAGCACAATCTTCTCAATTTTCTAAGTTGATACTCTCCCAAGAGACCATGGAACATGCCACAGCCTAAAGGAAGCTCTCTTAAGTCTTTCACACTACATCCCAACCACATACGGACTTGCCATTTAATATCCTACTGCCTATAAACATTCATTTCACACTTAAAGAGGGGAAGTTTCATCACTTACACCATCATCATTTATTCATGCAGCGGAGGCTACAGGGAAAAAGCAGATAAATGAATTTCTCTAGCAGAATTTGGAGCTGTTACACTTTGCCTGCCTGCCTGCCTGCCTTCCTTCCTTCCTTCCTGTCATGCTTTTGGTTCTAAACATGTGTGCCCAAAGGATCTGTATGCTCCTGGTCTCCTGGGTGGAAGGGAACATTTGCAAGAGCTGGCCAATAACTTGAATCAATGGGTTTCTTTGCCAGACTTCAGTGGTTTCTTTGTAATCTGTCAGTCATGCTTGGACTTCTGAGGAAGGGCTATAGCTCAGTGGCCTTTATAATATAATAACTTTATTATTTATTTATTTAAATTTATATACCGCCCTTCTCCTGCTGGACTCAGGGCGGTGCACAGCCAAAAATAAAAAACATTCCAATACAAAATTTAAAAATATTAAAAGAATTATATAAATTTGGCCCAAAAATTTAAAACAATCCACATTACAATTTAAAATATCCAAGGATGGGGGTGGGGGTGGGGTTTATGCCAGCCCAGCTTGATGAAACAAAAAAGTTTTTAGGGCACGGCGAAAAGCCCGGAGATTATTGTCATTGTACGTGTATACACAGTATACCCATACAACGAAATTCACTTAACACCCAAAGACCAGGTCCAACACACATAACAATCCCCAAATACACCCCCACCCACCATAAATTCCCCACCCCTAAACTACCCAAACAGCCACACAACAGACCAAGTAATGCTGTCCAACAGCTCATTGACGGTGGCCCTTTAGTTCATTGTTGAGTGCAATTAAAGCTCTGGGATAAAAACTATTCAGAAAACATGTGGTCCGAGTTTTAACTGTTCTGTATCTTCTGCCGGAAGGCAACAATCCAAAAAGATTGTAAGCAGGACGGGAAGAGTCTCTGAGAACGTTATGCAACTTCCTCAAACAGAGAGATGCAAAGATGTCGTCCAGGGCTGGTAGCTGGAGCCCGATGATATTCTGGGTAGTTTTAATGATTCTCTGTTGAGCTTTAATGCATAAAACTGCAGATTTTGATGCCACTGTTTCGGATCAAGATCAAAAATTTTCCAATTCATGCAGGATGATTCCACAGACCCACAGAACATCAGGGGAGGACCCCATTTCCAGAGCTACAGCGGGGATCTCAAATCGGCTGAGAAGGCCTCAGAGAACTAGAAGGATTCCAAGGGTGTTTCTACTGGTAAGTTCTACAATAGTGGCCAAAATTGTGGAAACCTTTTGGGAAAAGTGTATTTTCTAAAACTAGCACCATTTTTTTTTGGAGTAGTACCACATAAAATTATATATCAATGGAAAGATAATTCAATCAAGAATGTAATGCAATAACTTTTATGAAGGATTTGCTATTAGAATGGCAGTTACAGTATAAAGAAGAAAAGTGAAACATGTAGAAAAAAACGAGATATACAAAAATGATCACCATGTCAGTTAATACTTAGTTGGATAACCTTTAGCATGAATTACAGCCTTACAATGTCTTCCCATGGAGTGAACCAAGTCTTTTAGTTCTGCAACTGTTATAATGTGAAACCAAGATTGAATGATGGCTTTTATTAACTGGGTTTTATTGCTGGGTTGCTTCTGACTAACAAGTTTCTTTAGTCGGCTCCATAGATTTTCAATTGGGTTAAGGTCTGAGCTATTCCCAGGCCATTCCAGCAGTGGAATAGGATTATCTTGAAACTCTCCCCCCAAAAGTGGTGTTATTAGTCATCAAACCTCAAAGATACATTTTCCCAAATGGTTTCCACAATTTTGGTCACTACTGTACGTGTTTTGCTGATCCATCTTCTCTTGTGCCTCTGCAATTGCTAGAAACAGAGGTGGGGTGCATGCTAAGCTGTATTGCATGCACTTGTATATGGAGTCACATGTTTGTTTTGTGCTACTCTGAACAATATTTATACAAGTTTTCACGCAGTATGTCACTCTCAGAATGTTCAATTCTGTATCAGGAATATGGAGCTCACTCCATTACGCGGCACTAGGGATTCGAACCGCTGAACTGCCGCTCAACAAGCTCAGCGTCTTAGCCACTGAGCCACCACGTCCCATCTGTTAAATTTAATTTAGGGATTCATTAAAACATACAGTTTGACCAGGGTGTCTAAACTTTTGTATGCAACTGTAGTAGATAGGAAAGTGGCAAACGGAATTTGCCAAGGTATTTTGCAATGTGTAAAATTTAAATTTAAAAGAGTATGTACACTCTCCCCTCCTCTGTGTGTGTGGGTGGTTGTGTCTGTATGTCTGTTTGTATTCATATTCCTCCCAACTGGTCCTGTCCTCCTAAGGAGAAGGAGCTCCAGACAATCCTTTGCCTTCTCCCCCTTCTCAACTAGCCACATAGAGGAGAAAAATGATTCTGATGATTTACAATGCCTCGAAAGGGCTGGGAAAAAAGCAAAGTAAATAATAAATCAAAACCGGCAAAAGGAACAAGACTGCATCCATCTTTTATGAGTTCTATTCACTGCTTCATGTACAGTTCAGACATAAAACAAATATGTAGCGCAAAAGTTGCAGCAGTTGTTTCTGAACCAGCGCTGCTGCCGTCTTTTGCTCCATATTTCCACAAACGATTAGGAAACTAAATGTGGGGGGGGGGTGTCTGATGTAATCAGGAAATCCCTGTTGGAGGAGCCCCCCTCCCCCACCCCCAACCAGTGGTGGGATTCAAATAATTATAGTTCTATGCCCTAATGACTGGCTGGGTGGGTGTGGCCATGGTGGGCGTGGCCAGGAGTGTGACAGACAGCACTTGGCCTCCTCCACCCCCGGGAGCAAAAATGGGCTGCGGGGGGGGGAGCCCAATTTTGAGCCTAGTAGGCCTCCCTACAGCCTCCTGGGAGCAAACACGGGTCACGAGAGAGCTGTGCCGCACCCTCCTGTGGCCCATTTTGGGCCTAGTAGGCCTTCCTGCAGCCTCCTTGGGAGCAAAAACGGGCTGCTAGAAAGGCTCTGGAGCCTGGGGAGAGAGAAAAACGGGCCTTCCCCACCGCCCCCTGAGGCCCTCCGGAGGCAGGAAACAGCCTGTTTCCCTACTTCTGGTGGGCCCAGAAGGCCCAAAAGTCAGCTGGCTGGTGTGCACATGTGTGCCCACTGATATGGCTACGCGTGCCACCTGTGGCACATGTGCCATAGGTTCGCCATCACGGGTATAGGGTCTCCTGATTGAGCAGGGGGCTGGACTAGAAGTCCTCCAAGGACGTCCTTTCCTTGTCTATTCTGAATGGATTGGAAATGTCTAGGAGCATTTTTAGAGGCAAATCTCATCTAAGAATACAGTTTGCTTTAAATTGCTATTTTAGTATTTTTTTAAAGCTGTATTTTATTTTATTTTTAATTGCCACTTTCTAAGTTGTCCTGAAACTAATATTGAGGTGGTCTTGATGGAGATGGGAATAGAATTGTTGTAATACTAAAATAAGGAAGACATTTTTAATGTGAATGGGCCATCCTATAAAGCAGCAGGTAATTATTATTTATTATTATTATTATTATTATTTTATTATTAATCATATTTCTATGCTGCCCACTCTCCGAGGACTCTGGGTGGCTTACAACAATCGACAGTATACTAAATAGCATATTGCCCCCAACAATCTGGGTCCTCATTTTACCCACCTTGGAAGGATGGAAGGTTGAGTCAATCTTGAGCCGGTGAGATTTGATCTGCTGTTCTGCTGAACTAGCAGTCAGCTGAAGTAGCTGCAGTACAGCACTCTAACCACTGCACAACCTCGGCTCTTTTTAAGGTAAGATCTCGCTCCCTACCACCCTCGGGATGCTGATTTTAAATTGAAAAGAGGGGATAGGAAGGAATGATAACATATTCTTCAGTTTATGGTTAGAGGTCAGCTGACAACTCTCAAATCCGTTCTGGCATATCACTATTTCATGAGAAGAAGAAGCCAAAGTTACTGAGGTTGGATTCTGATTTTATTAAAAGTTTTTGGACAGTCAGCATTAGAAAAAGGTGAGATGGAAAAGCAAGTGAGACTCCTTCTGAATTAACTTCCCTCTCACCCCATGGCCTTATTCCATGGATATTTAGATCTCATCTGCATTAAAATTAAGGCCTAATACACTAAATTTCCTATGGTCCTTGAAGATCTGGATTGCTGCGCCTAATATTGAGTTAGTGACTCAGTGCCACCTTCCCAGCTCTGCGGTTTTATATCAAAGTTATAGCTTCCATCTTTTATCCTATCTTTCTGCCGGTGGTAGGTACTCATAATTCAAGTGGCATATTTAAAATTAATCTACAATCCTAAGCACACTGGCTTGGAAACTACACAATCAGTTGGCTTTATTCCAGAGAAAATAAGAGCTCGAAGGTGAACATTAACATGCGCAAAAGATACCCTTATTTCTCTTTCAGAAATTTAATCTATGGCAGAAAGGACATCTCTTGAAGTGCATTTGGCTCCTTCAGAGCATTCTGTTATTTTATTTCCCTCCCTCCTTTTAATGGTCCTGCTTCTTCCTTTTCCTGTGAAGTCAGAGATGTTGTTTGCTCCTTCAAACAATATTTGGAACTATCGATGCTTCAAAACAGAACTCCTGAGCAGAAAAACAAGTTTGTAGGAAGCAGAATGTCCAGCAAACTCTAAAAACAATCAGATTTGCTTACCAAATTGTAAAACAAATTGGGTGTAGGGTCAGCATCAAAGACTCATTGCGCTCTTTGAAATCAGCTTGGTTCTGTGTCACATTCAATCAAGATTATTTTTAATTAAAAAAACAACTTAACCAGGATACTAGAACATTATAAATCACCAGGTTTTATTATTATGTTTTATTTAACATTATAAATCACCGTTAGGGTTTTAAAGGACAAAACCAGCCATTGAATTGAGTGGCAGCAACAGCATGGGCTAGCAGCCAGACTAGATGACATGTGTGTGTGAGAGAGAGACTAGACTAGACTAGACTAGACTAGACTAGACTAGACTAGACTAG
>WNWU01000095.1:2090526-2106516 GCA_012654045.1 Ptyas mucosa
AGACTAGACTAGACTAGACTAGACTAGACTAGACTAGACTAGACTAGACTAGAATAAAAGAGTTGGAAGGGACCTTGGAGGTCTTCTAGCCCAACCCCCTACTTAGGCAGGAAACCCTACACCACTTCAGACAAATGGTTATCCAACCTCTTCTTAAAAACTTCCAATGTTGGAGAATTCACAACTTCTGGAGGCAAGTTGTTCCATTGATTAATTAATTGTCAGGAAATTTCTCCTTAGTTCTAAGTTGCTTCTCTCCTTGATTAGTTTCCACCCATTGCTTCTTGTCCTACCCTCAGGTGCTTTGGAGAATAGCTTGACTCCCTCTTCTTTGGGGCAGGCCCTGAGATATTGGAAGACTGCTATCATGTCTCCCCTAGTCCTTCTTTTCATTAAACTAGACAAACCCAGTTCCTGCAACCGTTTTTCATATGTTTTAGCCTCCAGTCCCCTAATCATCTTTGTTGCTCTTCTCTGCACTCTTCCTAGTGCAGAGTATTTGGTTTATCTTCTAGCAAATGGGTGTTTGGGGACTGGCTAGGCCAAATATCTTAGGGATTTTTTTGTTTTGTTTTTGAATAAGTAGATAATCCATGACACTCCTTTTGTGGGTGAACCCATTACATTTTCAGAATTCCTTATCTGCCGCCCCACCCTTAAAGGTGACTTTCTCCTAATTGGCAAAGGGCTTTCCCCCCCCACCTGAATAGGAGTCTATTAAGTCCGTAATCAAAAATTACGTAACGGCATCATTGCTCCTAAGAGAAGGTGAAAAGGCCAAGTTCCTTTAAAGCTATCAAAGGTTAAACTTAATTTGTTTTTGAACTTTGCTAGCGACTGGAGTAATCTGCTTCTGCCTTTGTAATTAAATCAGCGGTGCAGGTGTATTTCTCTAATATAGATTGGGGACTGGGAAACAGCAAATCTATCCTGTGTCAATGGAAACGGTCTTCATCAGAGGCGTCTCCGTCAAAGAGTTGCAGGGAAGTCGTCTTTCATGGATGGCAAAGAAAGAAGCAGCTTAGAGGTCTGTATAAGCAAGATGTATGAAAGTGGAAAGCTATGAACACAGCTGAAGGTCCTTCTGATCTTGAAAATGTTGCAAGATAAAGGGTACCCCAAGGAGGCTGAGGCTATGGCATGTACACGGGATCATGGTTTTCAAATAAAGAATATTATTTTTCCCCTCCCTTTAAATTATCCTATACCAGATCAATTTTATTGATCAGTGCCACATCTGGCACTCCATGTTTGAGCCAGGCACTCTCATGACATAGCCAAGAGAGTATGACACATATGGCATATTACACATATTATATATTAGACATGACATTGAAAAGGCACAACGCAATCTAAAGCCATCTCTATCTATTGGACCTGATGGGCTATGTGCATACTTCTTAAAAAAGCTTTCCACTGCAATTGCAGAACATCTATGCATAATTTTTGAAAAATCTTTCAGTACCAGCTCCTTGCCCTACCAATAGTCACAAGTCACGGTCATCCCTATCTTCAAAAAGGGAGACCCTAGCCTAGTTGAAAATTACAGACCAATCTCTTTATGTTACATCACCTGCAAAGTCATGGAATCGATCATTAACCAATCTATTACCCTCCACCTAGAGACAAACAACCTACTCTCCAACAAACAATTTGGTTTCAGAAAAAAAATTATCCTGTAATCTATAACTACTGCATAGCAAAAATATATGGACTACACATCTTGATCAGGACAAAGCAATAGACGCAATTTACATAGACTTCTGTAAAGCTTTTGATTCAGTGGTACACAACCAATTACTTGTAAAACTAAAATCCTCTGGCATTTCTGGACTCCTACATGAATGGATAGCTGCCTTCCTGTCAAACAGACAAGCGGTCAAAATAGGAAGCGCTCTGTCAAATCCTGTACCTGTTAATAGTGGTGTTCCCCGAGGCGGTGTTTTAGGTCCAACACTCTTCATACTTTACATAAATGACCTTTGCGATCATATTAAAAGCAACTGTGTTCTCTTCACTGATGATGTTAAACTATTCAACACCCCCGACAATGCAACTACCTTTCAAAAAGACCTTGACTATGTGTCAGATTGGTCTAACAAGTGGCAACTTCAAATCTCAACAAATGTTCTGTCTTGCACATTGGGGGGGGGGGGAATCAAAACATAAAATACAAATTAGATGTACATGACCTTGTAGATGACCCTCACTCTGTCAAGGAGCTTGGAGTACTCATTTCTAAAGATCTAAGTGCCAGAGCCCACTGTAACAACATTGCCAAAAAGGCATTAAGAGTTGTTAACCTAATCTTGCGTAGCTTCCTTTCTGGTAATATTGTACTTCTAACTAGAGCATACAAAACATTTGCTAGACCAATTCTCAAATACAGCTCATCTGTCTGGAACCCATACTATGTATCAGACATAAATACAATTGAAAGAGTCCAGAGATATTTTATGAGAAGAGTCCTCCATTCCTCTACCCGCAATAAAATACCTTATACCACCAGACTTCAAATTTTGGGCTTAGACAACTTAGAACGATGCCAACTTCGGTCTGACCTAAGTGTAGTACATAAAATTATCTGCCACAATATTCTACCTGTCAATGACTACTTCAGCTTCAACCACAACAATACACAAGCAAATAATAGATAACCAACTCAAGGTAAACCGGTCCCAACTCGATTGCAAAAAGTATGATTTCAATAACAGAGTGGTCAATGCCTGGAATGCCTTACTTGACTCTGTGGTTTCTTCCCCAAACTCCCAAAACTTTAACTTTAAACTGTTTACTGTTGACCTCACCCCATTACTAAGAGGTCTGTAAGGGGCGTGCATAAGTGCGCCAGGGTGCCTACCGTCCCTGTCTTAATATGCCTTTTTCCTCTTACTCTTTTCATGTATTCAAATTATGTTTATACTTTTACCTGTTATCTTATATGCTTGACAAATAAATAAAATAAATAAATAAAAATGGGATGGGGTCATGTCTCGAAAGCATTGGCAGAGGGAGATTTTAAACATCCCATCCCAGCTCCTAAAGCAGTAACTTGGAAGACCATTAAATATATTAAAACATGTCTTAAAAAATATAACAATAATTTAAATATCAATTGCTATCCAGTTTTGGTGCAAACTCCAGAGGGGCTTAGGTCCATGAATTGCATATTTATAACTTATTACATAATAAGTTATCTTGAAGTGAGATTCTTTAGGCAGCTAAAGTTGCATCACACATACATAAGAGACAGATATCAACAGTCTTGGGGAAACGCCAATACTTGCTAAGAATTTCTAAATATATTGGAGAGATAACAACAACAACAACAACAACAATATTGGGCATGGCTTAAGATGGGAACCATCAAGGAAGAAACGGAAGGTTTAATACTCGCTGCTCACTACAAACTAATGCCATGAAAGCAAAGATAAAAAAAAAAAAAACACTGACAATCCAGACTGCCAACTTTGCAATGACAAAGTTGAAACTGTTTCACATTTAGTATGTGAGTGCAGCAAAATCGCGCAAACTGATTACAAAGTTAGACATGACCAAGTTGCTAAATTAATCCACTAGTCATTATGTAAAAAATATGACTTACCTGTATCCAAAAAGTCACAGGAACATAAAGTGGAAAAAGTTATAGAAAATGAGAAGGTGAAGATTTTGTGGGACTTTTGAATACAGACAGATCGTCATTTGGAACACAACATGCCAGATATCACAGTCGTCAAAAACCGAAGGGTACAATTTATTGATATTGCTGCACCAGGAGACACCAGAGTCAAAGAAAAAGAACTAGAAAAAATCACAAAATGTCGCAACCTGGCCATTGAAACTACACAGCTATGGATGCAACATGTAACAGAGATACTCATTGTTCATCTGGGCACTTGGTACCATATCCAAGAATTTTGCAAAATACATCAAGAAATTGCAGCTTCCTGTAATAACATCAGCGGAACTGCAAAAAACTGCGCTACTTGGAACATCGTACATTTTAAGAAGATACTTGGTCGACACTTAGGATGCTGGCAGCAACCTGTATCAACCATCATTGCCAGTCAATAATATTTGTGATACATCTTTAAATGTTCAGTTGACTGAGTTTCATATTTAATGAATAAAAGTATTATAATAACAATAATAAGAACAACAAGAACAACAAGAACAATAATAATAATAGCAGTAATAAAAATGATGATGATAAGTAAGTGATCATGGGATGTTGAAAAAAAATGCAAAAAATGAAAAAGGGAGAAAACCAAATGAAGTATTCTGGAAAATACTTGGCTATGCAGCTGGAAATGGAAATGTTTCATGTTGCAACGTTTCATTGCGATTCACACTTTTATGCAAGTTTGTTCCATTTTCACATCAGCAAGAAGATAATGCCAGTAAATGAGGGAGAGATAGTTTTGGTCCACACCAATGCAGATGTGCAATGTGTGAGACATGGGAAACAGAAGAGACACAAAACCAACAACTGATTGTTATACCAAACCAAGTGCTAATTTAACTAATTGAAAGAAACATGGATGATCCTTTACCTACCGTATTTTTCAGAGTATAAGACACACCGGAGTATAAGACACACCTACCTTTTTTGGTGAGGAAAAGAAGAAAAAGAAATCTCCCTCTGCCTCTTCCTCTGAGCAATTTTGCCTCATTGCAGCAAACAGCAAACAGCCTGCTTTACTTTCATTTTCATTTTCAGCATAGCTTGATGAGCACAAGGAAAAAAAAAAATCTGCTCCAGCAATTTACCTCTTTGCAGCAAGCAGCAGAGCCCTGCGCAAAACAGCTGAGAGCCGGGAGGCCGATCCAATCAACTTGTGCTCATTAGGCTGTGCTGAAGCTGAAAGGAGCTGTTTTTTCTTGCTGTTTACTTGCAAGGAGGTAACTGCTGCGAGGCAGAGGCCAAAGGGTGGGGGCCAGTGGGTGGGCGGGGCTGCATTCGGTGTATAAGACGCACCTAAATTTTCACCCCCTTTTAGGGGGGAAAAAGGTGCATCTTATACTCTGAAAAATACGGTAATTTAAAAATGAAAGAAGAATTGGATAAGGGCTTTTGGCAATTCCTACAATTCCTTTTCCCCTTTCACTGGTAAATAGCTCCAAAGTGTTGAATCCGAGTGCTTTCCCCATCTATTATGCCTCACTAACGTAGCAATACCCATAATGGCACCTTTTTACAAACCAGGAGAAGCCCTACTAAGGAATCTACAATGCATGCCACCTTTAATTAGAAAAGGATGCACACCCTCCTAGAAGCACCATAAATCTGGCTCGGGTGGTAAGGAATGTCCTGGATTTAAGTTGTAATTAGAACTTCTATTGATGGTGCAAAGGCTCATTTTTCATGTGAAGGCCGCTCACTGCTCCCAGTCAAGGAATCAATCTGCGGTCGTTGATGAGATGAGGCTGTCAGATTTGCAGAGTGGATTGATCATAGCAATGCAGGGATCTCATCTGGCTTAACCCCTTGGCCACCCACACTCTGGCAGGGAGCAGGAATACAAATATATTGGCATCCTGGCATCCAAGTGCATTCCTGCCCCCGCTTCTCCTTTGCCTACCAGCTTGATAATAAAAAGCATGATGATGATAATGATGATGATGATGGAGTTACCTAGTTTGGGCAATAAAACATCTACAAGAAAACAACCAAGCTCAGAAAGCATTACTTCATAAAAAAGAAAGAAAGAAAGAAAGAAAGGAGGGAGGGAGGGAGGGAAGGAAGGAAGGAAGGAAGGAAGAGGGAGGGAGGGAGGGAGGAAAGGAAGGAAGGAAAGAAGGAAAGAAAGAAGGGAGGGAGGGAGAAAAGAAAGGGAGGGAGGGAAAGAAGGAAGGAAGGAAAGAAAGAAAGGGAGGGAGGGAAAGAAAGAAAGAAAGAAAGAGAAAGAGGGAGGGAAGGAAGGAAGGAAGGAAAGAAAGAAAGAGAAAGAAAGAAAGAAAGAAATGGCAGGTGCCACCAGAGATCTCTGAAGATCAATCTTCTACTTAAGGATGGCTGACAAATCTGTTCAGTTAATCAGGTGGAAATCAGAAATTGCTAAAATGTAGAATTGTATTCATAAATGGACCGGACAGATCTTGAACTTTTTAACCATGCGTTTGGAAAGAAAGCGAAACAACAGCCCTGTTTTCCTTAATATCATGTTGGCTGGAGCATTTCCTTACACCTTTTCCTACTTGTTTTGATTAAAAAAAATGAATGTTTCTCCGCTTTTTAAAATCTCATTCCACCTTCCTCTCTCTGTTTATCCAGTCTTGAACCAATAACTTTATTTTTAAAATGATTTAATACAAATTGAGGATGCATGAGGAGGAGGTTGGGAGCCCAGGATTTCGGGCGGAGGATTGCTCCGTTCTCACAATATGTAATGCTTCAAAGTAACTTACCACAGTCTATCATAGCTTAACCTGAACACCTGATTGATGCCATAGCTTTAGACAAGTGTTTCTTAACCTTGGGAACTTTAAGATACCATATGTGGACTACAACAGGTGGAATGGTGCGTTGGCCTAGAGGTGGAGCTCTCACCTCATAATCAGGAGGCTGTGAGTTCAATCCTAGGTAGAGGCAGATATTTCTCTCTCTGGACACACTGAGAATATATCTGCTGAACAAAACTGTACATTGGCGACAGGAAGGGCATCTGGCCATTAAGAGCTAGTACTCTGCTAGCTCCATTCAGTTGCCCAGACTCCATCCCGCAAGGGATTATTGGGTCATTAAATGAAGATGATGATGATGATGTGGACTTCAACTCCCAGAGTTCTCCACCTGGCATGATCTTTGCTAATCTTCTCTCCCATCTCAGAGTAAAGCGGGCTGCAGACTCATTGCAAGGGAATAAGAATGACTTCTCAGGCCAAGATTATCTCAATTCCTCTATAGCCAAATTTTGGAGGTTGGCAAAGGGTTCCCTTTGTCAAAAAGCCTTCAAAATATTACCCACCTTGCAGCTTCTAATGCTTCTAATATTTTTTCTATTGCTGATTTTTTTTTGCTGCCGCTGCCGCTGCTATTTTGCATTATACATCTCTGTATTTTAGAATAATATTTTAAACTCAACTCTGTGGAGGGTGAGGGTGGAAGATAAATGTTTCAAATAAAGAAATAGTGCCGGAGGCAAAAGATAAAATGGAGCCCATATCATACACAGAAGTAATTCCAAGTGTATTTATTTATTTATTGTATTTGTATCCTGCATTCCTAATAAAGAGCTTAAGGAATCACCTCCCATTTTTACCCTCACAGGAGCAACTGAGATTAAACAGGGAGAACATCTGTGATTGCCCCAGGTGTCTCTTTTGCAAGCTCCATGGTTAAGTGGGAACTTGAATACGGCTCTCTTCGGTACCATTTAACATTCTAGTTAGACAGGGGTGGGCTTCAAAAATTTTAACAAGGGGTTCTCTGCCCAGTTGCTGGGTGGGCGTGGCCATGGTGGGTGTGACCTAATCAGCCTCCTGCACGATGGTGGGAGGGGGCGGAGTTTGCCCTCCCCGGGCTCCGGAGGCTTTCCTTGAGCTTCTGGGAGGGCAAAAATGGCCTCCCCAGGCTCTGGAGGCCCTCTGGAGATGGGAAACGGGCCCATTTCCGGCCTTCCCAAACTTCTGATAGGCCCATTTTTTGCCCTCCCTGAGCCTCCGTGCACACCCCGCACTTACCTGCATCCAAAACAGGCCGCGTGGGGACCCCCGTGAGGGGCGGGGGGCGGGGCAGGGCAGGGCCAGCCAAGAGTGGGATTTGAGGGTTCTCTGAACTGCACAGAATCTTAGCTAGAGGTTCTCCCAAACCTCCAGCAGCCCACCCCTGTAGCTAGTTAAATTCTCCAGTCCAGCTGAGGAAGACAAAAACATTGTTTCACTTGATATGGTTGGGTCTAGCCATTTGTTTGGTGCTTGACCTAGGAATGTGTCATCCTTGTCAATCAAGGAAGCAAGTCCATTCACTCGTTATGTGCCTGACACAAAATCCTAGCCGAAGTAAAAAAGGATAATAATACTACTTCTGGTGGGATCCTGTTTAATAATTTGGGAGCCTTCATGTTTAAAGGTGCTTTTTCCAAAAAGGCACCTGGATGTTCTTGGTTTTTCTTTGAAAACGGTTTGCTTTTCATCAAGAAGCTTCTGCCGTTCAGTGAGAATTGAAGGAGCTTCTTGGATGAAAAGTGAAATATTTTTCAAAGAAAAAACAACAGCAAGAAAATCCAGTTGCCTTTTAAGAAAAGCACCTTTGGGACAATTATGACCTGGATGATTATCTCCACAGACATTCATGTTTAATACTGTCACTCTTCCTACTCCATGATAGACAATCTTCCTTCCTTCCTTCCTTCCTTCCTTCCTTCCTTCCTTCCTTCCTTCCTTCCTTCCTTCATTCCAAAAACTCTTCACTCTTATCAGCTAGAAAAAACTGTTGTGTTTCATCTTCACCATGGTAGACAATCTTCCTTCCTTCCTTCTTTCTTTCTTTCCTTCCTTCCTTCCTTCATTCCAAAAACTCTTCATTCTTATCAGCTAGAAAAAACTGTTGTGTTTCATCTTCACCATGGTAGACAATCTTCTTTCTTTCTTTCTTTCTTTCTTTCCTTCCTTCCTTCCTTCCTTCCTTCCTTCCTTCCTTCCTTCCTTCCTTCCTTCATTCCAAAAACTCTTCACTCTTATCAGCTAGAAAAAACTGTGTTGTGTTTTTTCTTCACCATGGTAGACAATCTTCCTTCTTTCCTTCCTTCCTTCCTTCCTTCCTTCCTTCCTTCCTTCCTTCCTTCCTTCCTTCCTTCCTTCCTTTTCTTTTTTCCTTCATTCCAAAAGCTCTTCACTCTATCAGCTAGAAAAAAAACTGTGTTCTGTTTCATCGTCCTGAACGGGGGGGTGGGGGCAAACCAAAGCTATCCTCTTTAACTGCCTAGTGAAATGTCATCCTCAAATGCTCAGGCTTAGTCCACCTGAACAGCAACAGCAAAAAAACAGGCTGAGGCCCTCACCATGTGAATTCCTTTCCTGGCTTCAAGCTGAGCCCAGAGTGAGGGGCTGTCATTCCTTCTCCTCAGAGGCGAGCAAGCTCCGAATGCCTTCTGATGCCTGCTAATGAATTGGCTGCAGTTCAGTTCAGCAGAAAATCCCAATTGTGACTGAAAGGAAGTGGAAAGATTGTTGGGGGGGGAGGGGTGTTGGGGAAACCGAGTGTGCGGAAAGTGGCTGATAATGTAGCCACAGCCAAGAGGCTTACAGAGTCAAAGCTCTGGCCAAACACTTAGTCTCCGTGGGCAAAGAACAGGCTTTGCTCACACGCTAATGGTCTCAGTGTCCAATTCGCCGCTGTTGCCAGGGGTGGGAATCCTTTCTGTCTTGGGGAGCTGTGCTTCTAATATTAGAATCTCGAAGTGATGTGCTTGTTGGAAGAGGTTATTGAGTCTAATTCCCTCGCTCAGTGCAAGGATCCCAATTAAAGCATCATTGACAGATGGCTGTCTAGTTTCTGCATGAACACCTCCAGTGGCAAGAGACTCTACCTCCCTGAGTAATTTGCTCCATTGTAAAGAATCATAACAGAAAGTAGCCAAGGGCCAGAGGGAGCAAACGTTAATGTAATGATGTCAATTGAAGAGGCAATGGTTGGACTTGCATCCAGTTTCTTCCTGTTTAGGTGTGTTTTTTGTTTTGGGGGTTTTTTTTGGTCAGATATGGGTGGCTAAGTCTGTAGGTGTATTAAATCTACCAAAGGCTTTACATACCATATTTTTTGGAGTATAAGACGCACCGGAGTATTAGACACACCTTAGTTTTTGAGGAGGAAAATAAGAAAAAAGCTGATTGGCAGGTGGATCAACCTCCCGGAATACCCCCAATCAGCTGTTCCCTGAGGTAAATTTTAGCAACAGGTTCCTTGGTTGTGAGCTCTGTGCCTTGCCTTTTTTTGGCTTTTTCTTCTGCTTCTGAAACTTCTGGAACTCTGTTTCAGAAAAAAAAAATTCCTGCTTCTGAAAGCCTCCGAAACAGAGCTTGTTTGGGGGCTTTTTTTCTGAAGCTCTGTTTGGGGGCTTTTTTTCCCCCTGAAGCTCTCTTTGGGGGCTTCTTTTCTGAAACTTCATTTCTAATGCTTTTTTCAGCTTCTGAAACCTCCGTTTGAGAAGCTGGACAGGACTACATTTGGAGTATAAGACGCACCCAGATTTTCACTCTCTTTTTTGGGGAGGAAAGGTGCGTCTTATACTCCAAAAAATACGGTAACTCTTGCTGTTGTTTTTTAAATTTCCAAAATTAGTGGAAAATTGACCACTTTTATTTAATTGCACTTGGATTTCAGCAGCCTAAGTTGGATGAGGTGGTTCTGGCACCATGTAAAAGGGGACATGTGGCTTATTGGATATGGATTGAATATACTGATCAGGAACTATGTAATCAAGGGTTATGTAGGAGGTCTGACGTCCAGTCCAATCTCTTGGCTAAATGCACATTTAAAAGGTACAAAATTCTCCGCTATCCTGATTTAATGAGGTAGAGCAGATTTTCCTGAATAAAAGCCAATCTCTTGTTTTAGAAATGTTGTAGACATAGCCCACCCAGGGCTAAGCTAGTCCAACATACAAATAGGAACAATGTCCCCAAAGCGAAAACTTAACACCTTCTCTGCAAACAGATATTTATAGCATTTCAAATAGAACATTAGTGATTTCTTTTCTTCTGGACATGGCTTTCCTTTTTATAAGGCATTTGCAATTGTACTATCCCTTGAGTTCTGAAGTGGTACCTCCCAGGAGGGTTATACCACACAGATTAGTTCTAATACTAATTTACCCAGCAGTAAATGATGCAAAACATAATCTAACAGGCAAGTATTTTGTGATTTTTCTCTCCTGCTTCTTCTAGCAATCAAACTAAAAACAGATTTGCCTTTCCGTCTGCAACCCTCGTAATTAGTCCTTGGCACATTAAAGTTTTATGGAAAAAATATTTAAATTAACAACCAGAAAAGAGTATGAGAGACAGGAGAGAATTGACTGAGACATGGAAAGGAATGTGTTTTCAAAAAATGGAAAACAGATTTATTGAAATTTCACAGGCAGCCTAGGCCAGTGCCCAAATATTCCAGGCTCACAAATCTTTCAGGACCAAGCTAGCATTTCAAATTCTCCATCAGAGAATGAACTGAATCGTAAACATATAGGATGGACAATTCTTTTATTGTTTGTCAAAAGCAGGACACACTGTTAATGGTGGCAATACCACTGCTACGGAAAAATCCAGCTGGAGTTGTTCCTTCATGTTGAAAAGAGCCCTTGATGGATATATGGAAGCCAAGAAGGCTGAAGATCAGTGTGAAAGGATTGCACACCATCAATGACATCCACAGGACTATCAAAATAAGTAAGACAACAGCCACATCATTGTGGTTGAAGCCCTATCTCTTTTGAACATGCATCACATATTCAAACAAGTAGGGTTTTGATCACTGTGCCATGACCAATATGTGACTCTCTCCATGCTGTCCTCTATGGATACTGCTGCAAACAATGAAATACAGACATTCACACACACTCTTTGGTCACCTAAGTGCAACATTTCTCAGGGTCATCCCTGAACATTTATCTAAAATTCTCTTCTTGTAAAGAATTTCTAAAGCAAATTCTGCTTCATCCAATTGAATGAAGACTCTCTAGCATTTTTACAGACCCACTCTGAACTTTTGAACTACCACAGAAAGCCAATAAATGAACAAATAGACAAGAGCCTATTCTCAAAAGCACCTGAGGGCAAGACAAGAAGTAACATAGGTCAAGACTCAAGAAAGAGTGCAGAGAAGAGCAACAAAGATGATTAGGGGACTGCAGACTAAAACATATGAAGAATGGTTGCAAGAACTGAGTATGTCTAGTTTAATGAAAAGAAGGACTAGAAGAGACATGAGAGCAGTCTTCCAGTATCTCAGGGGCTGCCACAAACAAGAGGGAATCAAGCTATTCTCCAAAGTACCTTAGGGTAGGGCAAGAAGCAATGGGTGGAAACTCATCAAGGAGAGAAGCAATTTAGAACTAAGGACAAATTTCCTGACAATTAATTAATCAGTGGAACAACTTGCCTCCAGAAGTTGTGAATGTTCCAACACTGGAAGTTTTTAAGAAGATGTTGGATAACCATTTGTTTGAAGTGGTGTAAGGTGTCCTGTCTAAGCAGGGGATTGGACTAGAAGACCCCCAAGGTTCCTTCCAACTCTGTTATTCTATTCTAAGTGATCAAAGAGAGATCCAATCTGGAACTAAGGAGAAATTTCCTGACAATGAGAACAATTAATCAGTGCAACGGGTTGCCTTCAGAAATTGTGGGTGAGGTTTTTTCTTTTTTTAAGAAGAGACTTGTCCAGAATAGTATAGGGTCTCCTGCTTGTCCAGAATAGTATAGGGTCTCCTGCTTGAGCAGGGGTTGGACTAGAAGACCTCCATGGTCCCTTCCTACTCTGTTCTGTTATTCTTTTAAGATAATGATGAGGTCAAGGAGACACAGCATAGCCTGCCAGACTGCTGGGCTCTACCGGTCGCTGTCCATGGTACTGAATTCATTCTCAATGCTTGCTGGGTTACACAGAAATTTTACCTTCAAGAGCTTCACCTCCCTTCCCCCCCCCCCCAATTTGGGTAGCAGCTTAGCATCTCCCAGCGTCTTGTAACATGGTCTCCATCTGTCTTTAGCTGTAGAATGAAAGGAGGGCTGATTGATAGCCAGGGTGGCTTTATTTCAAGTACAGGAGCTCTCGCTAAGCCAGGACACAAACAGCATGTATGAGTTAGAGGAGTCTCCACTAGGCCATGTTAAACCCATTACTCAGAGCTCCCTCCTAATTGCAGGATCTGTCAAGGCTTTGTGGATTAGGAGGCTACTGCATCAGAAAACCAAGCTGAGATTTACTAGGGGAAGTGAAGGAACAAGAATTGTGGGGGAAGGATGAGTTTTATTCTTTATGGGGAGTTTTTATGCCCTGCAGTTTTATGCACAAAATCTTTACAGCCTGCAATTCAAAGCCCCATCAATTTCAATCAGCAAGTGAGGCAATACGAGTAAATATGGTGAATGGGAATTGGGGTACCCAGAGCTGGAAAAAGTGAAGCATGGGAGAATGCACACTAACTAGAAAGGAAGGTAAAGGAGGAAGACGCATAGGGTTTTATAGGAGGGTCTATAAATCACTGACCTCCCTATTTACATACCTAAAGCACCACATATACAGGCATATATTTGTCATTTGGAGCAAAATGTATATCTTTCTATTAGTTTTTCATTACATTTAATGAAAAGTAATTCATGCTTGATGTTTCTTTCAAAGAAGGAGGAAATGTCAGAAATGTCCTCATGACCAGAATAGGGAGTTTTGGCACTGATTTAGCTACAAGGACATCAAGGGAATGTTCAAATGCCTCGCCTTTCATTGTAGAGTTATCTTTCTTACCTTCTGGAGCCTTTGTGGCTTCCCATCCCTCCATTAAATGTGAAAGGAAGACATTGGAAAGGAAATCCTCCTTTGGGGCTTTTTTCAGAGTGAGAAGTGTAAGCAATCAAGAAGCCTTCAAAATACCATCAGAAAACAACCCCATCACATCCCACCATAAAATAAGCTCAAAACTACTGAAGAGAAATTCTGCAGAAATGCTCAAACTCCCTGAGACTTATGAAGAAAGCCTGTTTTATATGGAGAAGAAGAAAGAATTGAAAAGTAGAAAGGCATCATTATATACATATCTATATCTATACCTATACATTTATAATTGCATATGCATATACACATAGCATATAGACTTATGTATTGCTTCACTGTGCTTTACAGCCCTCTCTATGCGGTTCACAGAATCAACATATTGTCCCCAACAATCTGGGTCCTCATTTTACTGACCTCGAAAGGATGGAAGGCTGAGTCTAACTTGGTCAGAATTGAACTCCTGGCAGTAGATAGGGCCCAGTGTTCAAATCTGTCAAAATCCATCTGGCTCATTGAGCCTATCTTCTGGGGTGTTGGCCATTCCTGCCACCTTAATGTCATCTGCAAATTCGGGTATAGGGTCTCCTGTTCAAGCAGGGGGTTGGACTAGAAGATCTACAAGATCTCGTCCAACTCTGTTATTCTATTATCTGAAATGGCCTATAGCTCCCCCAAGGAACCCTATGTTGGATATTCCATGTTGTTATGGCTTAAGTTAAAATGGCAATCCATTGTGAAAGGCCCAGGACACAGAAAATTGCCTTATAGCATATCATATAATGGAATTGTCCTAAGAGCTGGATGCTGGACAGTTGTTCTATTTTCTGATCACTTACGATTGCATTGACAATGGTTTGGATTATATGAATTAAAACAGTCATACTATAAAGAATTCTTACACAGATTACAATACAATCATATATAAAATGTGCCAGATCCTCTCCAGGCATTCTATAGTAAAGGTAAAGGTTCCGCTCGGACATATGTGCTAGTCTTTCCCGACTCTAGAGGGCGATGCTCATCTCCATTTCAAAGCCAAAGAACCAGCACTGTCCGAAGACATTTCCATGGTCATGTGGCTGGCATGACTAAACGCCAAAGGCGCATGGAACACTGCTACCTTCCCACCAAAGGTGGTCCCTATTTTTATTTTTCTACTTGCATTTTTTACTTCGCTTTTGAACTGCTAGGTTGGCAGAAGCTGGGACAAGTTACGGGAGTTCACCCCGTTATATGGCACTAGGGATTCAAACTGCTGAACTGCTGACCTTTCGATTGACAAGCTCAGCGTCTTAGCCACTGAGCCACCATGTCTCACAGGCAGTCTATACGTGGTTAATTATTTGTATAGAGTGATGGAAAGATCTCTGCTGATGGATTCAAAGAAAACCAGAGGCATAGAGAGGAAAGAAGGGTAGGAGGGAGGGAGGGAAGAAAGAAAGAATGGACAAGAAAAAGAAAGAGAAAGAAAGAAAGAAAGAAAGAAAAGAAAATGAAGGGAGGGGGAGGGAGGAAGGGAGGGAGGGAGGGAGGAAGAAAGGAAGGAAGGAAGGAAGGAAGGAAGGAAGGAAGGAAGGAAGGAAGGAAGGGGAAACAGCTTGGATGCTGCAGCAAATGGAAGACAGATGCTGTGCACTGAACAAGTCAGGGGGTCCGACACTGTTTTCATTTTATTATACTCTCTAGACAAAGATATTCTACTCATTCAAGCACCAGCAACTGAGACTAAAAGGCCCAGAGGCATGCTTCAGTTCATTTCAATTTCTTTTAAAAAGGAGGAAGAAAGAAGTTAGCTAAATGCCCAAAGTCATAAGACTTCTTAAAAGCCAACTGTTAAGTGAGACCAACAGAACTCTCTACTTCCAACTGGGCTAGAAATTCCATATGAACAGCTGCTTTCTCTGGGCAATGGCCTGCCTCCTTTCCATCCCATCTGGAGCTATTCAAAATAATTGGAAATGCAGATGTGAGAAGGCATGGGGGTGAGACAGTCCTCTCAAAGTGGAACATCGTGACTCTGATTTAGCATCTGGCTCTACAACTATCTTCTCTTTTAAAAAGAGTTAGAAAAACAGTATCATTCCGGGTATGTAGGATATCTGGGGTTTTCCCCCCTCCCTGCTTTTCAGCCTCTGAGCTCAAAATTACATCACTTCTAGTAATGCTTTCGACAACTCCCTCTGATTCAAACTAACTCCAGATTATGGAATGCTAAAGAACCTCAGTTTGCTCCCACTGTGAAATCAACACATTCATTGATTATGCTATGGGCTAAAATGAAGTGAGTCTGTTAAATCAAGCCCGCCAACTACCAGCTACTTTCCTGACTTAAGTCAGGAAGTTTGCTATCATTAGGATGCAATGAAAGTGGCGACTAAATTCAGTATTGTGAAATTGTGCTCTTCTCGCTGATTCTTTCTTCCATCATTCAATAATTTAGCAGATTGGGTTACAGGTTTTGGGCTTCTGAAAACAGATACTATGGCCATCCTTGACTTATGATT
>WNWU01000095.1:2106526-2129502 GCA_012654045.1 Ptyas mucosa
TAGAACAGAACAGAACAGAACAGAACAGAACAGAACAGAACAGAACAGAACAGAACAGAAAAAAATAGGTTATTTTTTATTTGGCAACCAGTTCACATTTATGATTGGTTGCAGTGTCTTGCAGTCATGTGATCATGATTTGCGACTGTCCCAGCTGACTTTTGACCAAAAAAATTTGATGCAACTGGATTTTAATCATTTATTAAATTTAGATGCCTCTCGACTCTCTGTTAAGGTGACTCTGGGTGGCTTATAAACCATAAAAAGATAAATAGAAAAGCAATTAAAAATTTAAAACTATGCAAACTACTAGAACCAAGGAGACGTATTCACTTAGCAACCATTTGCTTTGCTTAACAACCACAGTAAAACGGTCATAAAAGTGGGTCCCAGTCACATGATGCCTCCCTTTATGACCATACTGATGTATAATGGAAATTCCGGTCCCAATTGTGGATGTAAGTCAAGGACTGTCACTAATGCCAACATTGCTCATTCTTTCAAAGGGATTACAATGCAACTTGATACAAAGCTAAGAACAATACATAGTGTGGTGAGGACTGAGCCTTCAAACACTCAGAAACTTGGTGGGTGATCTGCTGAGCTGAACTAATGTTGAAGGCATGAAATGATCTTTGCGTTGAACCATACCTGAAAAACTACACCCTCCAAATGAAAATGTGGATCGGTGAGAGAAGAGAGATTTCGCTGTCTTGTGTGTAGTGGCTTTGTTACTAATTCCACTTCAATACAAGCAGGACATGCAACCTCAATCTTCTCCTTGGGGGCCATTGAGAAGGCGGTGCCAACCGTGCAGAGAAATTTCCTGAGCACCCAGGGCACTTTAAACTAAACTGTCTTTTCTTTCAATTAAAGAGAACGGTGGTGCCAAAAACAAGCAGCCCAAAAAGGGGACCTCTTCAGGCTGACAAGACAGCAGAGGAGCCATCAGAATCATAGTTCTGAAAATGTCTGAGTTGATAAATAGAAAAAAAAGTGGCAAATTACACCGAGAAGGACTGGCTCTTGATCAGGGCAGATGTTGCTTCTGAGATTCCCAGAAGTGCGTGCAAACATCTGGACAACAGGAGACCAATTGTAATGGCCCTAACTTCATACCCAGCTGTCTTACCCAGATATGTGCCGTATCTTCAAGTGATGATTCATCTTAACAGAAGGAAGCTCATGATAAGAAGACTAAAATTCTGTTGGGATTTTACAAAAGAGAAAGCTCCAGAGGCCTTGAGATTTGCAGACTTCCTGGTTCAGAGGAGAATTCTTCCAGTTGTTTTGGATGATAATGTTGAGGCTTCACTGGGTCCTAAAGTACAGAGGCCCCAGCATGTGCAAACTCAAAGGCATGCAAGAAAAAGAAGAAGAGGCATTTTTGCAACATGGAAACATGGGTGTGTGTATATGTGTACGTGTACATGTACATGTACATGTATATGAATATGAATATATATAAGAGCTGTGATAGTGCAGTGGTTAGAATGCAGCACTGCAGGCTGATTCACTGCCTAAGATGAAATTTAATGGTAAGAAAAGTAAGGTGTTACAATTAGACAAGAAAAACCAAGTGTACAGGTATAGATTAGGTGAAACCTGGGTTCTATAGCAGTAACTAGTGGACAATCACTTAAATATGAACCAATACTGTGTAGCAGCAGCCAAAAAAACCCAATGCAATCCTAGGCTGCATTAACGGAGGGTTAGAATCAAGATCATGTGAAGTATTACGTGACAATGACATTGGGATATTGAGTGAAAACATGCTTCTTAGGAACAGATAAGAGGGAGCATAGTCCCTAGCTGTATAGTGGACAGAGCAAGAAGCCAGGAGGGACCTTCCCTAATTCCTCAGGCTGTAAAGATGATGGCTGATCTGTCTGGTCTACCTTGCAAGGCCAACACATTCTTTGTTCAGTTAAAATACAATATTGAATCCAATGCAATAGAAGAACAACAAAAAATGATTAGGGGACTGGAGGCTAAAACATATGAAGAACGGTTGCAGGAACTGGGTATGTCTAGTTTAATGAAAAGAAGGACTAGGGGAGACATGATAGCAGTGTTCCAATATCTCAGGGGCTGCCACAAAGAAGAGGGAATCAAACTATTCTCCAAAGCACCTGAGGGCAGAACAAGAAGCAATGGGTGGAAACTAATCAAGGAGAGAAGCAACTTAGAACTAAGGAGAAATTTCCTGACAATTAATTAATCAGTGGAACAACTTGCCTCCAGAAGTTGTGAATGCTCCAACACTGGAAGTTTTTAAGAAGATGTTGGATAACCATTTGTCTGAAGTGGTGTAGGGATCCTGCCTAAGCAGGGGGTTGGAGTAGAAAACCTCCAAGGTCCCTTCCAACTCTGTTATTCTATAGTCTAACCAAAACAGATGTTTTAAGAAAATTGTCCAGCACCTTGAGAATAATGTCAGAAAGGCAGAAGAACCCTATCTCTTTGGGAGAGGAAATCACTGAGAAATTGCTAGGCGCCTTCCAAACAGCACATTAAAATAAGCAATTGTGCCCATTTTCTCTTCCTGCTCGTGTATGAAGCTAGAAAGAAAAAAAGTGAGGTTCATCGGAGATTCAAGGCAACGGGACTCACAAGAACTCCTTCCTTCTCCTTTCCCCTCCTTTCCCCCAGCCGCCGTGATTGATGGCTTTGAACTGTTTAGCGAAGGCTGAGTCAGCTCCCCAGCGACCTTCGCAGGATTCCTTTAAGTCCCCCAATTCCCCATCTGTTGCTCGATGTCACTCAAGCTCAGCAGATTGATGGCAGCTCACGGTCAATTTCTCTGATGCACTTTTGCTAAGAGACACTCGTACATCTTCCTAATGTCATCTCACCCGATCTGAGGTCAGGCTTTCAACAGACAAGAAATGTTCCAGAATAAATCACCAAGCACAGCCCCCCTCCCTCATGGCACAGAGGGAAAGGGGGAGGGGGGAAGTGGGGGAAAGAAGAGATGAGTCAGTCCAGACAGTCATAAGCCTGAGAGAGGTGGGAAAAGGTGGGCACAGGAGGCTGCTTTGCTGTAGTTTACTCAAGAGGTGTTTTCTGCTGTTGAGATTGGGTCCAAAAACATCATACCTTTCCCAATTAGGTTCAGGGTGGAAGAGAAACCTTTAGATGAAATGAGCAGCATTATGTAATTCATTTATTCTCTACTTACTCTCTAAAAGAATGTTGCTCAACCTTGGCAAATTTTAAAACGGGTGGATTTCAGCTCCCAGAATTCCCCAAACAGCATGGCTGGCTGGGGAATTCCAGGAGTTGAAATTCACTTGTGTTAAAGTTGGCCAAGGCTGAGAACCACTGCTCTAGAATTATACAGTGAAAACAGTACAGATCAGTGGTAGGTTGCCCCCGGTTCACACCAGTTCTATAGAACCGGTAGTAAAACCAGTGGGAGGCTCCGCCCATCGACCCCGACGTCACCAAAACGCTTCTGCACATGTGCAGAACAGCGTGCGCGTAGCCCCGCTGCAAACCAGTAGTAAAGGTAAGTAGAACCCACCCCGGTATAGATACAGATTAACAGAGTTGGAAGGGACCTTGCAAGTCATCTAATCCAATCCCCTGCCCAAGCACACCCTCTGCCATTTTTGACAGATGGCAGTCCAGTCTCTTCTTGAAAGCTTCCAGTGATGAAGCTCCCACAACTTCTGAAGGCAAGTTTGATTGATTGATTGCTCTCACTGTCAGAAAATTTCTCCTTATTTTGAGGTTGAATCTCTCCTTGATCAGTTTCCATCCATTATTCCTTGTCTGGCCTTCAGGTGCCTTGGAAAATAGCTTGACCCCTTCCTCTCTGTGGCAGCCCCTCAAATATTGGGACACTGCTATCATGTCTCCCCTGGTCCTTCTCTTCACTAGACTAGCCATGCCCAGTTCCTGCAACCGTTCATTGCATGTTTTAGCTTCCAGTCCCCTAAAACATACCATAAACGGTTGCAGAAACTGGGCATGGCTAGTCTGGTGAAGAGAAGGACCAGGAGACACATGATAGCAGTGTTCCAATATTTGAGGGGCTGTCACAGAGAGGGGGGGGGTCAAGCTATAGAACCACTTAAGCTATCCAATTTAAAGCATTCCCAGCAGGAAGCTGTATAGCTATTGCTTAACCATCTCTTGGGATATTGGTTCTGGCACAAACTTTCCTTTGTGCAGGGTTGTTTCATACCAGTCCACTGTAGCCTACCTTCCTGAAACTTAAATGCAGCATTCCGCATTCTTCACAGTGTATCCAAAGGGATGAAAGGACGATTAGCTGTTTTGGGAAGAAATTGAACGTGTTTTGAAGTCTAGACTGAATAGCAATAGCACTTAGACTTATATACCGCTTCACAGTGCTTTACAGCCCTCTCTAAGGGGTTTACAGAGTCAGCCTACTGCCCCCAACAAGGTGGGTCCTCATTTTACCCAACTCAGAAGGATGGAAGGCTGAGTCAACCTTGAACCTGGTGAGATTTGAACTGCCAAATTGCAGGCAGCAGCCAGCAGTCAGCAGAAGTAGCCTGCAGTA
Source organism: Ptyas mucosa (assembly GCA_012654045.1). Taxonomy (NCBI): domain Eukaryota; kingdom Metazoa; phylum Chordata; class Lepidosauria; order Squamata; family Colubridae; genus Ptyas; species Ptyas mucosa. The sequence continues at coordinate 2,111,061 of WNWU01000095.1, forward strand.
CTGCACTCTAACCACTGTACCACCATGAATATTAGGAGCTGGTCATCTTAGGGAGCCATCATCCCAACAGGAGTGTGAACTCACTCACTCACTCTCTCTCTCTCTCTCACACACACACACACACTCAGCACTTGTTCTTGTTTTGGAATATATTTTTTAATGAATTGTTTTATATTGTCCACCACAATGGAGCAGAACAGCCTGTTAAATTTAACAAATAATTACCAGGAAGAGCACCTAACCAGAGTTAAGCCATGGTGGGAATGCAGGTCTGTCATCCATCCAGTTTAAGCATGTTGTGCAACACACAGCCTGATTGTGTGTGATGTGGCCCAAGGGGAGGGGTGGGATTCAGCCGGTTCGGACCAGTTCGAATAAACCATTAGCTCTGAGAGTGAACCGGTTCACTCTGACGATCAACTGGGCCTGCCCACCCACCCCTGCGCTATACCGACCTATATTTCCTTTATTTGAAGCCCAGCTGATAGGCACAGCAGAGCGGATTGCCTCATCTCAGCTGGGACTGCAGTAGAAGGTAAGTTTTAGAGCTGTTTTCAAATGTACTGCATGTGCATGGAGCGCGTGTTTGGTGCACGTGTGCAGCAAACCGGTTGTTACACCGGTAAGTTTTAGAGCTGTTTTGAAATGCACTGTGTGCATGTGGAGCGCACGGAGCACGCACTCAGCTAACCGGTTGTTACACTGGTTGAATCCCACCATTGACCAAGGGGTTGTATTTACAGGCATGGAAAATCCTGGGAAATGTCCAAAAGTGTGATGGATTCACGAGTTTCACCCTACCATCCTTCCCTAGATATAGGGCTGTTCTTAGTCACGCCAGTCCAGGGTGGGTTCCTCCCGGTTTGGCCCGGTTCGGCCGAGCTAGTAGCAGTGACAATATGACATCACCGAACTGATTCTCTTTGTTCGGGAGCTGGGGCCTCCCACCCCCACCCCCACCCCATGTTATTCTTACCTTTTATTTGGGCTCGTCCCCAATCTATTTGCTGCCTTCCAAGTCCCAGCTGATCAGCTGGAAGGAAAAAAACTGCTTAAACTCTTGCTGCGGGGCTTCAAAGGGCCGCCCTACAGCTGATCAGTGGTAAAAGGCTGTGTGGTGGTAGACCAGTGCACTTGAAAAACAAATGGGTAGACCGGTACAGCTCTGCAAGCAGTTAAAAGCCTGGTAGACCAGTATCTCTGCTAAATCCGAAAGAATTGTCACATGACCATCAAACCACACCCACAAAATAAGCCACGCCCACAGAACCAGTAGTAAAAAAAATTAGAACCCATCCCTGAGCCGGTCCATGTGCTTCAAAGGCTCAGACACCCACGTCTTAGGGGGGAGGGGAGGAGAAGGTGCCTCCTCTGTTGGTTGCCCAAGGTTTTAAAAAGGGGGCTGTCGTGGAGATTCGTCTGATTCGCAGCTGATTGTCTTAACACCTGTTGCTTTTCTCTGCGTTTCCTGGCAAAGTTCGCTCAGCTCGCCTCTCCAGTGAGCATCAGGCAGTTGTCTGGCTTCGTCGTGGGCTTTGTAACGGTGTGAAGCACTTCTGTTGTAAATCAAGGGCTACTTGAAACTTCCAGGAGTTCCTCTCTTACACAGGTTCTGCACAGCGGCAGGCATGCTCTGGAAACAATCACAGTACCCCCTAGTGGCCCAGGTGCGTCATTGTTGGAAAATGCCAAGTGGCAACGGGGTGATGATGTCTTTTAGACGAGCTGGTTTTAAACTCGGTTTGACGGCTGGAGACTTGTATTCAGCGGCTTTGGTTCCTTTCTCTTCCTGGATGTTTCCATCTTCCAATTGCTAATCTGCTCTAACAGAATAAGAGAGTTGGAAGGGACCTTGGAGATCTTTTAGTCCAATCCTCTGCTCAAGCAGGGAATCCTATAAATTCGGACCAACGGTTATCCAATCTCTTCTCAAAAAACATCCAGTGTTGGAGCACCCACGACTTCTGGATGCCACTCATTCCATTGATTAATTGCTATGTCAAGAAATTTTTCTTTAGTTCTAAGTTGGACCTCTCTTTGGTTAGAACAGAACAGAATGGAATGGAACGGAACGGAACGGAACGGAACGGAACAGAACAGTCCGGTCGCACCACAAGGCTAGTTGTTCAACCTCCCGTTTCTATGCGGATTCATCGTGATCTCGAACGAGACCAATCAGTGTTGTATCATCTGCAAACTTCAGTAGTTTAACAGATGGATCGTTTGAGATGCAGTCATTGGTATATAGAGAGAAGTGGAGAGAGCATACATCCGTGGGGGGGGGGGGGGGGGAGCTGTGCTAATTATAAAGGTATCTGATGTGACATACCCAGAGCTGAAGAAGCTTCTTGGATGAGAAGCAAAACATCTTCAAAGAAAAACAAAGAAAGTCCAGCTGCCTCTTGAGAAAGCACCTTTGGGACAGCTATGACCTGGATGAATGAGAATCTCCATACACAAATAACCCTTGTTTTCCAGCAGAAATTGAGGGACCGCATCGAAACATTTCCTGTGTCATTTTTCTAGCTATTCTCATCCTATTTGGTGAAAAAGAATTTTATTTTTAGCTGGATTTCAAAAGATATTATCAGTGAAATTCTTGTGGCTGGAATATCATGTATAATGTACAATAGGCGAGTTCTTGGAAGCCAAGGAATACATGGGAATTTTGTTGTCCTGCCTTATAAATATTTTCTCCATTGATGTGCAATCCTCTCTGGCTTCCATTAAATCTAGAGAAGAGGTAGACTTTATATCCCTGGAGCTTTCAGACTAGAAAATAAGGCCAGGATTTAGAGATGGAAAGATTTGTAACAGAAAACCAGTAGCCATGCCTTCTACTTTTTCAACCATATCATAAGACTCAAAGGCACCACTCGTAAAAGTTCTAAAGAAAATCTCAAGAATAAAATTTGTAAAAAAAAAAAACATTTGGGGGGAAAAGAGAATGCAAGATAGAATCTTTATATAAAGTCTGCAAGAGCATACCAAAGGAGAATCCATAGATTTTGTGTGTGTGTGTGTGTGTGTGTGTGTGTGTGTGTGTTGACAGTTGAATTTCAACTGGTACAAGTTTTCTCCCTTCTTCAATATTCAGGCCAGATGTGCAAGATGAGCCAGATGTGAGAAAATTCTCTACTCTGTGCAATTGTAGGCAAATCCAGTTAGGAGATTTCAATAAAAAGCAGTGATTTTCTTCCTCTCTTCAGAGTAAAGGCAGGAAATATTAAGGGGGAAATGTCATCTTTTATCTCTAGAATGTATGTAGAGAGTTCCCAGTTTAATTGGGAGTAACTTCTGGAGAAGTTGGAAATTATTCTTATCTGTAAATTTCACCCTCAAAAGAGATTATGTAACACCAAAGGAATAGAACAGAAGAAATTACAGATGTGTGGGAGAAAATGTATAAATGATTAATTATAAGAATTGTAAATGATTAATTATTTTAAGTGTGGATTAAGACTGTGATGAAAATTCCTTTGCTTGTATCTGAGTTGGGGGAGGGACAATCATTTTCTTTTGATAAGGAAAAAGGTCTGTTCATATTCTTTTCCTGAAAAAAGAAATATTTTCATTAGTAGGCGTTTTGACTCTAGCCCACATGTTCCTTTGATGTCCTTTCTGCAGCAGCTTGGATCCTACCCTCCTAACTCTGGTTCTTAACAGATGTTTCACAGATGATTTTATTTGCTTTATATTATTCGATAGGAACCTTAACACCACCAGAAGGATGACAATTTTTTTTTTGCTTAATTCTAGGGTTTTAAAGTTGGATAGATAGATAGATAGATAGATAGATAGATAGATAAATGGATGATAGATAGATAGATAGATAGATAGATAGATAGATAGATAGATGATGGATGATTAGATAGGTAGGTAGGTAGATGGATAATGGATGATTAGATAGATAGATATAGATGATAGATGATAGATAGATAGATAGATAGATAGATAGATAGATAGATAGATATGCATACATGAATATATGCATACACATGTATATTTTTAAATGTTTATGCCTTTTTGCCACATGATTGGTCACTGTTTAGAATATAAAATGCTTGCATTCAGTTTATGAAGTATCCAACAGGTTTTGTCTATCTTCTGTCTGTGATCATGGAAACATCTGTTTGTAACCATCCCGGCTTCTCACAGGGGTTGGACTACAAGACCTCCAAGGTCCCTTCCAACTCTCTTATTCTGTTATTTCCCTTAAATCCCAAAACTATCAGGAGGATGCCCATCCCATGGGTTTGATCCAGATCGGGAACTGAGAGCATCCAAAAGAGAGACCATCGTTGAAAGCAGGAGCATCTTCTAGATTCTCCTGTAATATGTTTATTTAAAAAAAAATTGAAAGAAAGGCACTCATTCTTAAGACATGTTAGCAGTGGTGGGCTGCTGGGGGTTCGCAGGGGTTTGGGAGAACCTCTAGCTAAGATTCTGTGCAGTTCAGAGAACCCCCAAATCCCATTCCTGGCTGGACCCGCCCACCCCACCCTGCCCCTCCCTGGAGTCCCCACGTGGCCCGTTTTGGATGCAGGTAATTGCAAAGCGTGCATGGAGGCTCAGAGAGGGCAAAAAACGGGTTTCTGGAGTCTGGGGAGGTCGTTTTCGCCTTCCTGTAAGCTCAAGGAAAGCCTCTGGAGCCCAGGGAGGGCAAAAATGACCTCCTCACCATGGTGCAGGAGACCAACTAGGCCACGCCCACCATGGCCACGCCCACCAAGCAACCAGGCAGAGAACCCCTTGCTAAAATTTTGAAGCCCACCCCTGCATGTTAGAGATGAGACAGAAATACAGGAACTTCATTTTGCAAGGGGAGAAACTGGAAGTCAGTTTTTTGGGGAAAAAAACACTGGTAAAAATGCAATCTGAAAAGTATTTCCATAATTTCAATATATCTCACTCTAGCAGAAGAACAGAGAACCTTTCAGTCTCCTTGCCATTCTCCTCTCCTAGCCTTCAACGCAGATGGTTAGTTCCAGAACCTGGACAGCGGGGACACTTAAAGAAATCACTATTTGTCCATCTTTATATAAATGGACTGACCCACGCCTGCTGGATTAAGTACAGATCAAAATGTACTCCATCCTCGTTGCAATTATTTGTCTTTCACGTTAACAGATCTTGAAGTGAGTTCAAATATTTGTATTTTACAATCCCATGTTTTTAGAAGCACACACTAGGAAACCTAAAAACGCTTACCAAAGAATCTACAAAGGAGATTTAAAAAGGGGCCATGTAACTTTACTGGGTTAATGACTTTTTTTCCTGGCCTGAATGAAAGAGTTACTAAAATGTGGATGACCCAAAAAAAGGTCTTTCCAATTGCATTTTGACTCACAAAAGAAGTCGCAAGATACAATTGGATGAGTCACTGAAGGGCATATGCATGTTGCTGTAATGAAACAAACGACCCACGAAGAGTTCATGGCTGGCAACATTATGCAGGTGTGAGTTTTCCTTGGGTTACATCTGCCATTGTCTAACCAAATCCCAGCAATCAATAATGAAGAGTTTTACTATAGAAAATGCATTTTTAAAAATATAATTAGCATTTCTGACCTGTGGTCTTAATGCTAGCAGTGAGATGGTGCCAACAATGAGCCAGACCGATAACATTTGAGGCAGGGTTCTGACAGGTTCTGGAGAACTGGTAGCGGAAATTTTGAGTAGTTTAGAGAATCAGCAAATACCACCTCTGGCTGGCCCCAGAGTGGGGTGGGAATGCAGATTTTTGCAATATCCTTCCCCCAGGAGTGGGGAGGGAATGGAGAATTTGCAGTATCCTTCCCCTGTAGTGAGGTGGGAATGGAGATTTTGCAGAATCCTTCCCCTGCCACACCCACCAAGCCACACCCACAGAACCAGTAGTAAAAAAAAATTGAATTCCACCACTGATTTGAGGGGAGTGAAGCAAATCAGGTAACATGAATATTCTAGAGGAGGATAATGTTGTTTCTCAATGGGCATCACTAATCAGGCTCTGATCACATTAAATCTTTGCTATTATTATTACCTTAATCAAATTTTTGTGCTCGCATTCATGCAATGGGCTCGATTATCCCAAAGGTGCTTTCTCAAAAGGCAACTGTCCAGTTGTCTTTTAAAAAAAGCACCTTTGGGACAGTAAGTTTCAAATTTTTTTACTACCGGTTTTGTGGGTGTGGCTTGGTGGGCGTGGATGGTGGGCATGGCAGGGGAAGGATACTGTAAAATCTCCATTCCTACCCCACTCCAGGGGAAGGATACTGCAAAATTCCCATTTCCTCCCAATCAGCTGGGACTTGGGAGGCAGAGAATAGATGGGGGAATGGCCAGTCAGAATTTTTACTACTGGTTCTCCGAACCACTCAAAATGTCTGCTACCAGTTCTCCAGAACTGGTCAGAACCTGCTGAAACCCATCTCTGCTTTGGGACAACCATGACCTGGATGACTAAGAATCTCCATGAACAATGGGCTTGATTAAACTACAGTTGCCTGGTACACGACCCAGGGTGTTGGGTGAAATTAACCCAACCTTATTTCCAAAGCTACAAACTTATAGTGTCCTTTTGCTTTGAAAACTGAACAAAAACAGAAAGGCTGAAACATATTTATTTATTTATTTTAAAAAATGATTTTGGGAAACCAACTCACTCTTCATGAAACCCTACGAGGAATTGGAAGAATGGAAAGAACCATCTGGACAACTCCAGTGGACTGAAGTTAATCCTAAATAAATTTAGCTTTTCTGTCAAGCACTACTGGAATTCTCCAGCCACAGTAGCATTCTCATGTTTCATGCATTTCATGTTTTGAAATTCCAACTAGGGTCACAGTAAATGGTATTCATACATCTGGTGTTATTTCAGCCAAACAGCAATAGTCAGTGGATGGAAATATGGCTGTTCCCCACCCCCTGCCCCAGACAAATGCTTTGGAAAGTTGAGCAATGGATTCCTTGTTAATTTTGGTCTTATACCTTTTTTCCACCTCTAAGAAGAACAGATGTGTGCAGTTGTATTTATGGCTCTAAATTACATTTTGTCAAGTTCATATAAAAAAAAATGAATCAGACTAATTTCTTGTTCTATTCTGGACAAATTTAATAGGTGTAGCATTCATCTGACTAATGTAAAAAAATAAAAATCTGTTTAGCTGAAGTGGGAGGAAAGAAAACCCTGTATCTACATAGGTTCGGTTAAAAACAAAAAATACCAACATCTATTTTGCTTAAGTGATTTGAGGTAGCGCCGTAGAATGTTGCCGGGTTTTTATATCGTGATCATCTGTTGTTTAAAATAGTGGTGCCGTTGTAGTGGGTAGAAGTGCTAACTTCTTTTGTACATTTGACTATTGTTCATGTTGAGGGAAAAGAAAAATTTAGATTTGTTTTGTCTCCAAACGGGGGGGGGGGGGGAATCCAGAGTGGCCTTGTATCGATTAGCTATGAATTGATTTAAAACTCTATTTAGCCTTTCAGTGTCCAATCCTCCTGCCATCTGTGTTTGCAGATTTTGTGTCTCCCCCCATTTCTGTTCGATCTCAGGGGGACACCAAAGCATAAAATCTGGTTCCCACCACCACCCAGTGGTGGGTTGCTCCCGGTTCGGTCTGGTTCTATAGAACCGGTAGTAAAACTGGCAGGAGGCTCCACCCACCCACCATGACACCATCATGGGTGATCTGCGCATGTGTAGAAGCGCGCACGCTCCCGCTGCGAACCAGTAGTAAAGGTAAGTGGAACCTACCACTGCCGCCACCACCACAGGCAATGGCAGCCAGAAGGCCGCAAAGTTGTTGTTTATGCTGTAATCATAATTTACAGCGGTGAAATGAAATCTCTCGGTATGCTAAACTCCTACCAGCCCCACCCCAGTTTAATGATGATGGTTGCAGCTGCAACATCTGAGGTGGGGCAGGTTCTCCAGCCTTACTTTGAGGAGGTCTCCAATTGATGTGTGCCTCTGTCTCTCTCTCTGTGTGTGTGTGTTTGTATGCGCCTTTGAATCAGTGTTGATTCTTGGTGCTACCTGGACAAGTCCCTGCAGATTTTGTGGTAGGTATTGTGGCCCGCCAGTGGATCTGTCAGCAGATTCGGACAGTGAGGAGGTTGGGGAGGAACATGGGCCAGTCCTGGAGTCTGGGGAAGGCTCTGATGAGGGCCCTGCCTCAGAGGCAGAGTGGAGGCCAGGGCCGCATGACAGTTATCAGCTGCCTTTGGAGTCAGACATCAGTGAGGCAGACGAACAGCTGAAGCCTGTTCCCACTGTGCGCATGCACAGAGTTGCCAGATGAAGGGAACTGCTAAAGAACAAGGGTCGACTTGGGAGTAAGGCCACAGGTGGACGATGAATGGCCCCTCCCAGAGGAAATAAAAGAGGAGCGAAAGGGGAGTGGAGTTTGCAGGAGACAATTAGTTCATTCCTGTGTTCTTGCCAAGTATTGTGGTGTCTGAAAGATATCGGCCTGGCCACTCTCCAAGCCTGATAAAGGTCGGTAATTGTGAACTATCTTGAAAGACTGTGGGAGAGGAAAGACTTTGCTGGAGAGGAATCCACTGTAAATTAAATAAAAGAGGTTTATCGGGATGAGGACTCGGCTTCATGCTGCTGGGGAAGCCTAGGTCAGAGCAGTAGGATTTCAGAAGTGTATGTGTTGCGTATGGACGTTCCTTATGTAGGCTTTCACGGCCAGTTATCAGTGTTGGGCATCAAGGTTTAGTGAGCACGAACCATGTTAGAGAACAGATTTAGTCCAACACTACCCGTTTCAGAAGTGGCTTGCCATTCCTAGGGCTGAGGAAAAAAAAAAGGATTGGCCCAAGATCACCCAGCTCGCTTCATGCAGAAAGCAGGACTAGAACTGATGTTCTCTGGGTTTCTAGCCTTGCACCTTAAAACCACTACATGAAACTGGCTCTACTCCCCATATATACTCTACCTATATTCACATGTGCCCAGGATTTATTGTAAATTGCCTTGAACACCGCTGGCACGGAGGTCAGTTTCAAGAGGCGCGTCATCAAGTTTGCCATTGTAGAACTCTCTCACCCACAGAGCAAATGGACCATCCAATATCCCTCCTCCCTCCTTCCCCCTGCAGACTTACATCACCTGATGACGACGAGGTAGGGAAGTGTAGATTGATAATTATGCTGGCATTGAATCTTTGCCTCTGTGGGCTGCCAATCTCCGTCTGAGTCAACCAGAGCAAAAAGTAAAGAAAAACCAGCCAAGGATAAATCAGCCAAAGCCTCCCACCGCACTCGCAGTCGATGGACCCCATCTGGTCATTCCTTCCCCGTCCCCGCCCCCGCCCCACATCCTGCTGGATGGAAAAAGCTGGCGAAAGCGCCACCTAATGGCCTCCAGAGTCCTCCGTGCAGGAGGGCTCTCCGTGTGGAATGCAGCCCCACCCTTTTCCCATCTTCTGGAATTCCAACCAGGGTTTTGAAGTTGGTTCAATGAGATGCTGTGTCTCAGACCTTCTCTCAGGGCCTTATTAAAATGCAGCTGAAAATTCAGATACTGTAAACAAGGCCACTGGAGAATGAAGATCAACAGAGTGCAAGCTGAAGTAATGCGGAGTATTAATATTCCAATGCAGGAGCCCGTCCTAAATATTTTATCAGGCAAAGCTTTGTGCGTGCGTGCGTGCGTGTGGATGTGTGTGTGTAGACATCTTTCTTCAGCTCTTCTTCTTTCCCACTCCTTCCTCCTTCTGCCCCTGCATTTCATTTGCGCTTGCTTTTCAGCTTGTGAACAGGTAGATGCAAGCACACCTACACCTACACACACACACACAGAGTCTAGTGGCATTTCAGCAATGTCTTGAAACCCTGAAGAGAATGCATTCAAGCCCCCTCCCCCACCTTTTCCTCTGGCTTTGTTCTAACTAGCTTTTTGGAGTGAAGGCTAGCATCACCTCAGCATTGTTTTAAAAATAAGTTGAATATTTGAGGAAATACCGTTGTTTATAAAGATCTGCTTTCCCAAGGCCATCTGGTTATGTCATGTAAACCCAGTTTTAAGGCAGACCCAGATATAGAAAGATTTCCCAGAGGGCTGTGTTTTGGGGTGACAACGGACCTTCCTCCTGGTCTCCTTCCATTCCCTGAGAGGTTCTGATGGAAGAAATATCCTTCTGGGTTCAGCTCCAAGTGGGGAAAAAGACACTGGAAACATGGAGACTACTTGGAAAGATCACATGGCTTGAGTTCCTGAACAGAAAAGGCCCGAGATACAGCGAGTCCCCAGGTTTTATGCTTTCTTTGGCTTTGAACTTCCTGGGGCCCAGAAAGAGTATCCTGATTGGTTGTCAGACTCCCAGGGGGTGGGGATCTTAGCTAGCCTTGCTGGCTGATGTAATCTTCCCAGGTGCCATGTGGTGAGTTTCTGTCCTAGATGGGTCCCATTGTGTTAGTTTCTGTTGCTATTGTGTTGCAGATGGGTCCTATTGTCAAAGATTGAGTTTCTGCCTCTGGCCCATTAACAAAGAGGTGGGGGGGGAGGCAGGAAGGTGGGAGTTGCTTTGTCTTTAAAACATGTTTCTCCATTTCTCAACCAGGGAAACATAGTATTCTGCCTTTTTTAATATTTCCTAAAATATTTCATTCTATTTCATTCAGGAAAGGGGTGGGTGCTAATTTCCTACAGTTCCAGCTATGGAATAAATTACTTTTGAATAGACAGATTAGAAATAAATGTAAGTGTGTGAGTGAAAAAGTACAGTCGTTTTGGAATAAAATGAATAGTGTGATGAAACTCTGACAAAATATATCTCAATGTCTTACATATGCAAGATGGCAGTTCAGAAAATAGGAAATGGGCATCAGATATATGTGTGTGTGCCAACCGTCTACCTATGTAGCTATTTACCTGTCTATTATCAAGCTAGCTGTCCTAACTACAGAAAGTCCTTGGCTTACATTGTTTTCATCTCAAGACTCACTTTTTTAAAAAAAAATTATTTATATGCCGCCCTTCTCCGGAGACTCAGGGCGGCTTACAATGCGTTAAGCAGTAGCCTTCATACTTTTGTATATTTTTATACAAAGTCAGCTTATTGCCCCCACAAACCGGGTCCTCATTTTACCCACCTTAGAAAGGATGGAAGGCTGAGTCGACCTTGAGCCTGGTGAGAATTGAACTCGCAGTAATTGCAGGCAGCTGGATGTTAAATGCTGCCTTAGTAGGAGGCATTAGCCTCCTACGCCACTCAGGCACTTGAAGAAGATGCCAGAACCCCGGCACTGACTTCAGTGGTGGGATTCAAATTTTATTTACTACTGGTTCTGTGGGCGTGGCTTGGTGGGTGTGGCATGGCTTGGTGGGCGTGTCAGGGGAAGGATACTGTAAAATCTCCATTTCCACCCGACTCCAGGGGAAAGATACTGTAAAATATCCATTCCCCCCCCACTCCAGGGGAAGGTTACTGCAAAATCCCCATTTCCTCCCGATTAGCTGGAACTCGGGAGGCAGAGAATAGATGGGGGTGGGGCAAGTCAGAGGTGGTATTTACCAGTTGTCCAAACTACTCAAAATTTCCGTTACCCGTTCTCCAGAACTGGTCAGAACTTGCTGAATACCACCTCTGATTGACTTTCATTTTATGAGATCACTTAGTTACGAATTCTGAGAAATAATTTTTAAAGAACTTGTGAAAACTACACAATAAGTGTGTTGAGTTTTTGTGTGTGTGTTTTTTTTTAATTGAGATCCTCTCAACCATTTGCCTTCTATACTTTTTCTGGAAAGCTATCAGAATAAACCATCACAAAATTCTGGTTCACTGCCTCTTATTAGCAGCCAGGCTGGTTATTAGAGATATGAAGAATTTCTTCTTAAAAGAATGGTATTGTACACTAAAGAATGTTATGTTGGCTGAGCTATTGTGGAGTAGAAAATAGCTCAGTAAAATCCCACAAGTATGGTAATGACAACTTTGGGATGGCTAGGCATGTATTTATTTGGGCTCACCAGCTACCTATCACCATTCACCATATTGGACATGCTTAAGGGACAACAACCAAGAATTCTGAGGCCATAATAAAAACTTTTAACTTCATATTCCCAGGGTGTGTGCAACTACCTGATATACTATCAATGTAAACCTTTGAAGAAACTTGATAATGTGCAATTGACTAACTGAAAATCAACTTGTCAACTATTTAGAATATTTAATTGGCTGAAAGCCTTGTTTGTACAAAATTAATATATTGCTCAAATTATTTTTTTTCAGTAACATTATAGTATGCCTGCATGTGTATGGCAGACGGATAATTGCAGATGAAAAGGATATTTTCAAAATATTTCTTAAAGACAAGACCCTGTAGCCTGGAAAGTCAATTGTCTTTGTGAAAGAAAACAGGGATTTTGGCCACAAACGAGCATTTTAATATGCAATCTGGATTTATAGTCTCCTTCCCCCATAATTGAAGCCTGCAAAAATTGGCATGTTTGATCATAAATAATAAGATAGATACAGAATTGCTTTGTAATTGTAATTCTTGTGGACATCTGAATGCCTTTTAATGCACGGTGTGGAGTGATAGACATTGCGAGGAGCTGATTTGTCAGCAAAAGTGCAGAAGAGGAATAATTTCTGTTATTAGATTGTCAGGAAAACTATTTTTTCCCCTTTTCTCTGGCTTTTGCAATGTAACCATCCCTCCCTCTGTAAATAAACACAACCATTTGCAAATGATACAATACCACTATCACCAGATCCCTCCTTTCCAAGGTTTCAGATGCTTTGAGGAAAGGGAAAACAGAGGCTAGAAAATCAGATTGTTCTGACCCAGCTCCCCAAACTCGACAAACCCTCTGTAGTTAAATAAATGTTTCCTTTATTAGGAGTGCCAGCAGCCCTGACAAAAGGTTTCTCTTTCACCGCAGGCTAACAAGTCTGTCCGGCAGGGAGACAAATAGTTGTCTGCCACATCTATTCCTCTCCGCCCCCTGCCTTTTAACCCCAGAGCTAGGGTGGGGCTTCGCTAGCAGTGGTGGCTCTTCTGTCCCAAGGATCAGCCCACAGATTTCCACTGCTCTCCTCTCCTCTGCCTTCTGTGCATCCACGTGTCAGGCACTAGACCCAGCTGTTCCTCCTCTTCCTCATCAGCCACCTCCAGATGGAGGGCCCAGGCTCCACCTCTGTCTCTCTGCCAGCTCCATTCCCTTTTTCCCCTCGGATCTCTCAGGTTGCCTTGATGCCAGACCCTGACTACCATGCCTCCTCCTCATCTGATTTGGCTGCTGGAGGGGCCGGCAGCCAAGAGGCCACAACGCAGATTGGGGGTTTTTTCAGAAGAAAAAAAGAGGGATCTACAGTATCAGCAATGAAACATCGTATTTAACCTGTAGATATTACCAAGGTATCTATGAGGAGGTCAAACGGTCAAGGTGGTTAGCATGGCAATCAAAGGCCCACCCTTTTTAAAATGTCTAAATGAAGTGTTTCCCTGGCTGCCATCTTGAGTTCTTCATTCCTTTCTGCCCCTCAAGACATGTTTAGCTGTAGCGTTTTTTATTGTACAAAGAATGGCTTGAGGATAGGAATATCCATTTGGCCAAATGGTTAAGGCATCAGGCTGGAAAGCGACGGTGAGACAGTGAGTTCAAGTCCCACCTCAGCCATGAAAACAGCTGGTGACTTTGAGCCAGTCTCTCCCCCCCCCTCTCTCAGCCCAACCTAATTTACAGGGTTGTTGTCATGGGGAAAAGAAGAAGAGGAAAGTGCATTGGATATGCTCGCCATCTTGAGTTATCTGTAAAAATAATCAAGGCAGGATATAAATAAATAAAAACTAAAAAAATAATACATGTACAACATTCGTATAAATCTGACCCAATTAGCTTTTCTTAATAATATCTCAGTGTTGCAGTCTGTTTGGTTTTTCAGATTTTAAAGATCGCTGTTTGTCAGAAATGGTGTAGGGCAGCATTGATGAAACATTTTGGCACTGAGGGCCAAAACTGGAGTACGGGTGCACGCAGGGAAGCAGCGGAAACCGGAAAAGCAGCTCTCTGGCACACATGCACGGGAGTGAGTGAAACCGGAAGAGCAGTTCCGTGCATGTGTGTGCCGAGAAGCTGAGCTTCCGGTTTCTGGTGTGTGCATGCGCACCAGTCACCTGGTCTTCCGGTTTCTGGTGAGCATGCGCGCACGGAGACCAGCTGACCGGAAACCAGAAGAGCAATGGGCAATGGCTAGCGTGCCCGGACAGTTGGCTCTGCATGTGTGCCATAGGTTCGCCATCACAGGTGTAGGGTCTCCTGCTTGGGCTGGGGGGGGGGGGTTGGACTAGATGACCTACAAGGTCCCCTCCAACTCTGATAATCTGTTAAAGTTATTTATATTTATGTATGGATTAACTATATTTTTCAGGCTGCCCAATTCTAACAGTGTGACTCTGGGTGTGTTCTGTACCCGTCTTACACACGCACCCCAAACAGCCAGCCGGGGGTTAAATAACTTTTCAAACACCCAATGTCAGTTATCAGAAACTTGACAGCAACCCCGTAGCTGCCTGCCAAGACTTTATTCCAAGAAGAAGGAGGGGTTGTCCCTCCACCAGATAACACAAACAAAATACACACAGTTTAAACAGTCCAGTTTGTAAATTAAATCCACAGCAGATTAGGCGTTGTTTTCCAGAGATGCAAGTGACTTGCCAGAAGTTTAAGCTTTGTCTGTCACAGAGTCAGAATGGCCACCACCCTCCCTTATATAGCCTGTGGGGTGTGGTCCAGTGACTCAGCTTAATCTCTGGGACGCCTCCTCTTCTGCTGCATACGTTTGTCTCGCCGACGCTGGCGTGGATCCAGCCACAACTTATCTCCATCGTCGCTATCCGACTGATCGGAGACATCTGGCTCCTGGCCAATCTCTTCTCCTTCGGCAGACACCTGAGGCATTGCTAGAGAGGAGGGTCCTGGAGAGGGAGGCCTGGCCAACTCCTCTCCTTCATGTTCGGAGCCTTCCTCCTCCGATAAGAGGGGCTCGGGGGTTGGAGCCACAACAGGGTGGCACACAACAGCACGAAACAAACAATTGAACAACCGTATCCCCAAACCAGATAACATTAAAACATATACAATATATAAATGGCAACAGAGTAGTGTAACAAAACAAAAGGGCTTTTGTGTACCATTTTCAGAAATGTTTCTCTTTTCAGACCCATCTTTGATGTGATTTGAATTATTTTTAGGTGGATTTTTGACCAGTGCAGAAGCATGCAGTTGCTAATTAGATTTCACTCAATGCTAAGGTGAAATCTGAATTGCTTGATGTCATACAATTCCCTCTATAAATGGTTGGCAGATTTCTTTTATATCCATATCAGTGGGCACGTGAATTATACTAGCTTTTCCATACTGCTTTTTTTGTTTCCTGTGCTTCACATATTTTAGGGGTTTTTTTTCCCCCTTTCTTTCTTTAATGCTTCGGAAATGGTTCTTTTGAATTCCATCTGACATGCCAGATAGTTTTCATACTGGTGCATCTTTATTTTCTGGATCAATATCTCAGCTAATGGATCACATTAATGAGGATACCCCAGGAAAATTTGGAAATATGCCTTCTAATCCTACATACGGGGAACTGAGGCACGGAATGATGCAAATAAATTTTGTGATATTTTAGCTCAAGTATTCATTTTTTCCCCCTCAAGATAAACTGAATCCTGAATCCCCAATCCTATAAACTGAAAGTACTAAAGGATTACAAAGAGGAGGAGGAAGAGCAGGAGAAGCAGGAGGTTGCTGTTAGTGGTTAATAAGATGACCCTGTAAACCGTGGTGGGATTCAAATAATTTAACAACCGGTTCTCTGCCCTAATGACTGGCTGGGTGGGCGTGGCCATGGTGGGTGTAGCCATGGTGTGTGTTGGGCAGCACTCGGCCTCCTGCACCCCCCTGGGAGCAAAAATGGGCTGCGGGGGGACGTGCTGCACTCCCACCCACCCCCTGTTTTGGGCCTAGTAGGCCTCCCTGCACTTACCTGGGAGCCAAAACAAGGCACGTGGGGACTCCTAGAAGGGGCAGGGAGTGCAGGGCCAGCCAGCAATTTAACAACTGGTTTACTCAAACTGGCCCAAACCGGCTGAATCCCACCACTGCCTGTAAATCAAAAAGATTCTCGGT
Source organism: Ptyas mucosa (assembly GCA_012654045.1). Taxonomy (NCBI): domain Eukaryota; kingdom Metazoa; phylum Chordata; class Lepidosauria; order Squamata; family Colubridae; genus Ptyas; species Ptyas mucosa. The sequence continues at coordinate 2,127,196 of WNWU01000095.1, forward strand.
TAGAGCTATTGCAATTGTAGATAAAAGCAAGCTGTTAAATAAAGCAGCAAACAAATGAGATAGAAAAACAGAAGCCTTCTTTTAAGTGGGATGGAGGAGGGATGAAAAAAACAACCTACTGAGTTTTGAAGGGTGGATTTCAACATAGTATACATTCATATTCTCTTAGCCAAGTTGTATCCATTTCTCATCCTTCCTCCCTGGGTGTTTCAAGATACTGCTTGCTTCTCACCCTCACAACCACCTTGTGAAGTTAGGACGGGCTCAGCAAGTGCACGACCCAAGATCACCAATGTGATTCATGGCGCAGAGTAGGGGTGGGTTCTACTTACCTTTACTACCGGTTCGCATCGCGCATGTGCAGATCAACTTTGATGACATCCGGGTCAATGGGCGGAGCTTCCCGCCTGTTTTACTACCGGTTCTTGCGAACCGGTCTGAACCAGGGGCAACCCACCACTGGCGCAGAGGTTATTCTGTCGTCCTTGGATTATACTTGTCCTGAGTCAGGTTAAGGAAGCAATAGCAAACAACTCAACAAAAACCCTCCAGATTCATCTTGATCTTAAAAGGAAGGGAGGAGTGTCTCCTTCCAGTGAAGGAATCCATTCAGCAACAACCACAGGATCTCTTTAAAATGTTGCACTGCACACTCTGAGTTTTGTGCGGGTGATGTTGCGCTGCACATAGAAAAGGGTGAGGCGTTTCGCCATAACATTGCTCAGATTAGGCCAATCCCATTCATTTGTTTGTTTACATTTCACCTTTCAGGGGCGGGTTTCAAAACCGGTTGCTACCGGTTTGCTTGTGGACATGCACACGCACACGCAACACTTCTGCATATGCACAGAAGCTTTTGTACATGCGCAGAAGTGTCTGGGCAGGTGGGTGGACAATGTACAAATGGACAGGTGGGTGGACACGTACAATGACAATAAAGTTATTTATTTATTCATTCATTCATTCATTCATTCATTCAGTGAGTCCATCTAGCCACCTCGTTCTCTGTCATCCCCTTTTTCTTTTACCCCCCAGTCGTTCCCAGCATTAGGCTCTTCTCCAGTGAGTCCTTCCTTCTCATTAGGTGGCCAAAGTATTTGAGTTTCATCTTCAGGATCTGGCCTTCTAAAGAGCAGCTAGGATTGATCTCCTCTAGGACTGACCGGTTTGATCGCCTTGCAGTCCAAGGGACTCGCAGCAGTCTTCTCCAGCACCAAAGTTCAAAGGCCTCAATTCTTTGACGCTCAGCCTTCCTCATGGTCCAACTTTCACAGCCATACATTGCAACTGGGAACACCATCGTTCATGAACTATACTCATGGGAACCCGCATGAAGGGGTTTATTTCTTAGCCATATGAATTTCATCAACAGTTTGCTCTCTGGGAAGGGGAAGAAAAATTATTTTCCATGAAATACAAAACAAATAAGGTTGGGGGTTTTGGCGGGGGAGTGGGGAGGCACGGTATTTTTTTAAAAAAACTGCACTAAAGATTCATCAGCCAGTAGCAAGATATCGGCCTTTTCCAACATCATCAGCATCCCATTTCTTTAACCAACTCCACGATTGATTCTTGTCCTCACTTCTCCATAACAACTTGCCTGGCAAACAGAGCACACTAGAATTAAAGAGATGATGAGAAACCAGGAAGAGATCATTACCAGCAAAGCCTTGTAACTACCTTCCATTAGGGCTGTCAAGAATTTCAAGGTGGTTCACTTTAAGTAGATCATTTAAGTTCAGTACTTAAAGTTCAGTTAGCAGCATCAAAGTCAGACTAAACAAGTTATAAATGAGGGTGGTTTTGTGTGTCTGTGTGTGTGTGTGTGTGTGTGTGTGTGTGTGTTTAAAGGCTCAGAGATTTCGTTTAGAATCAAGATAGAATGCTTCCGGGATAGTCTGTCTCCATTCAATACAACTAAAAGCTTTTTCCAGACAAAATGCTCTATCTAAACATTGGCATTAGATCGGGCAGAAAACTCTGCCAAAGATTGAGAAGTGAAAGACTTAAAGGAGACTAGGGTCCTGATCTGTCAATCAGATGTAATCTGTCTGTCTGTCTAGTCTGTCAGTCTGTCTGTCTGTCTGTCTGTCTACCTCTTATCTTTCTATCTATCTTATCTTTCTATCTTATCTTTCTATCATCTATCTATCTATCTATCTATCTATCTATCTATCTATCCATCTATCCATCTATCTATCTATCAGAGTCCCTTGGGAGGTGGGCGGCATAGAAATGTGATAAATTAAATTAAGTTAAGTTAAATTAAATTAAATTAAATTAAATTAAATTAAATTAAATTAAATT
>WNWU01000095.1:2129512-2153350 GCA_012654045.1 Ptyas mucosa
TTAAATTAAATTAAATTAAATTAAATTAAATTAAATTAAATTAAATTAAATCTATCTATCTATCTATCTATTCATCTACCTACCTACCTACCTACATACCTATCTATCTTTCTATCTATCTTATCTTTCTATCTTACCTTTCTATCATCTATTTATCTCCAATCTATCTGTCTGTCTGTCCGTCCGTCCGTCCATCCATCCATCCATCCATCCATCCATCCAATGTTTAAGAGTCATCAAGAGCATGAACATGTGCAGATAAACCCATGTATTTTCCCCACCTCTTGGACTACAATGAATGATGATAATCTACCTTCTCCTCAGGAATGTGGGAAGATGCAATATAGATTGTGGAGGAAAAGATGAGGTATGCTTGCTTAAGGAAGCCAGAGGACCAATAAACCACATCCCAGATGCATGTACACTCATGCACACTCAGAATTCATAGTTGGCTTATAGAAGAAGCCAGAAAAAGGCAAAACTCATTGGAATAATTTGACCTTAATTCTGAAGAAAATTCAGTTTGCATGATGGTAGAGTCTGGAAAGGTTATAGATTAATTTCCTTTCAAAGACATCCTCTATATATCATACATCTCCAGAGGTTTTGCTCACACTGCCCTGTGCATTTGGGTTCCTTTGTTCATGCTCACAACTACAGCCTTGGAGTTGTGTGTTTCCATTCTGCTCACACTGCACCATTGGTTTTATAGCCTCCAAACTGCTTTGGAAAATGAATGCATATTTCAGTTGCAAGACTGTTAGGGATCAAAGTATTTTTTTTCTCTTTAAGGATGAAACTTTTAAAATATGAGCATGTACAAGAAGAATGGAAATGTGTCGATGGAAAGGATAAGCTAATAGGAGAAATAATTTACTCATTTGGTGTAGCTGTAGTATTATTTACCCTTATTATCGTCTTTACTCTCCCACTTTTATTGGGAAGATGATGTTGATGATAATTCTATTGCTTTGCATGCACACTGAGTGCTTTTGTACCGGACACAAATTCCTTGTGTGTCTAATCATACTTGTCCAAATAAAGTATTCACAGATTGTTACATACTTTATACTTTGGGTCAAACCTCACTTTTTTTTTTTACCAGTCTTGTCTAGAAAAGAAAACCTGCAGTATATATGGTGAAAAAAGTAAGGCTCTACATTTAGGCAAGAAAAACAAAATGCACAGGTACAGTATATGTGATACCTCGCTCAGTAGTAGTAACTGTGAGAGGGATCTTGGAGTCCTAGTGGACAACCATTTAAATATGAGCCAGCCATGTGCTGCAGCTGCCAAGAAAGCCAACACAGTTCTAGGCTGCATAAACAGAGGGATAGAATCAAGGTCATGTGAAATGGTAAGGCCACATTTGGAATGCTGCATCCAGTTTTGGTCGCCACGATGTAAAAAAGATGTGGATACTCTAGAAAGAGTGCAGAGAAGAGCAACCAAGATGATTAGGGGACTGGAGGCTAAAACATATGAAGAACGGTTGCAGGAACTGGGTATGTTTAGTTTAATGAAAAGAAGGACTAGGGGAGACATGATAGCAGTCTTCCAATATCTCAGGGGTTGCCACAAAGAAGAGGGAGTCAAACTATTCTCCAAAGCACCTGATGGCAGTACAGGAAGCAATGGGTGGAAACTAATCAAGGAGAGAAGCAACCTAGAACTAAGGAGAACTTTCCTGACAGAACAATTAATCAGTGGAACAACTTCCTTCCAGAAGTTGTGAATGCTTCAATACTGGAAGTTTTTAAGAAGGTGTTGGATAACCATTTGTCTGAAATGGTATAGGGTTTCCTGCCTAAGCAGGGAGCTGGACTAGAAGACCTCCAAGGTCCCTTCCAACTCTGTTATTCTATTCTATATATAAAAGAGATTGGAGTGTTTATGGGAAAGGCAAAACCTTGACAGAATAATGCTCCAGGGTTCATGGACAGCCAGCCTTTCCAGGCACGTTGAGGAAAAATGAGTTTATAGCTTAGGCACTAATTGTATTGAAAATGCTAGGACTTAAGAACCTAATGAAGAATTTAACTTGTATTGATTATTTTTTTAATACAACTTGATGGGCCATAATTGCGGTTTAAGGAGAACATTTCTCCCAATTTTTATACAAGTGTATGTGACTATTTCAGCAGGACTCTGGGCCTAAAATGGTACATATCCGATTCTAAGCAAAAATGAGGCCAAATGAGTTAAGAATTGCAGCTGTTGGCTTTTAACTAGTAAAGTCTTAAACATTCTTTGGAACATTAAGAAGGAAGATGAGGGAGTTAGATTTGTAAGTAAACAATTTGCTGTAAGCACTGATGCTTTCACCATCCACATTCAGTAGGGATAGCAAAGCTATTTCTCAAATTGTGAAAAGGAAGAGTCTTATTGAACTAGACAAGACAACCATTGGGTCATCATTTCAGAGAACAATTTAAGTAACTACCTAAACAGAGAAACAGAATGACCAAAAGGTTAAAAAAAAACAAACAACAATTGGAGCAAGAGCAACCTTAGTCTTCCTTTTGGTTTGACCATGGCTGACCAGCCTCTGGCGTCCAATGGTGGGGCAAATCCACCCATCTTCCAGAGGTAGGAGACATGACTGTTGGGGTGACACTGAAGCCACCACAAATTTGCCTAATTTCAAATCCCATGGGAGTCATGGGTCTCTGATTTTGGATGCATTCTGTAAGTTAATCCATTTAAGGCAGGGGTGAAATCCAGCAGGTTCTGACAGGTTCTGGAGAACCAGTAGTGGAAATTTTGAGCAGTTCGGAGAACCGGTAGTGGAAATTTTGTGTAATTCCAAGAACTGGCCAACACCACCTCTGGCTGGCCCCAGAGTGGGGTGGGAATGAAGATTTTGCAATATCCGTCCCCCAGGAGTGGGGTGGGAATAGAGATTTTGCAGTATCCTTCCCCTGCCATGCCCACCAAGCCACGCCTACCAAGCCACACCACGCCCACCAAGCCACGCCCACAGAACAGGTAGTAAAAAAATTTGGATTTCACCACTGATTCAAGGTATTTGGTTCAAAAAGTACTGCCCTATGGTGCACTGTTTTGTCTAGTAAAAGGTTACAAACACAAAGGTTTTAGTAGCGTATAGATATTAGCAATTCATGGCACCAAAAAGATGGAGCGCCCTTGCGTTAGACTTAGAAGCATGGTTGTGTTGTGCTGCATTTTTTGGTCTTTGTTGAAATAATACAGCATTTTGAAGCTGCATTGGTATGTCCTGATTATTAATTACTTCAATATTCCTCATTCTGCAGGGCTAACCTAGTTAATTATTGTCTGAACTGGATTGTTGCCTAATTTAGATCTAGAGTTGAATCAAAATGGTCCCTAAGTGTAAAGATCCATTAGCAGACATATCTACCGCCTCAGCAAAAAGACCTAAAAACTTTCACCCTTATAAACTTTTCCTCTTCTTTCATTTTCCCTCCCTTTTATCTTTCGACTATGAGTCTGAGCCAAAAATCTAGCAAGTGGATTTTTCAGTTCAGCTGTTAATATAACAGACATTTTTGCCTTTTTGGTAAACGAAACCCTGGTTTTGGTTTTGATACTGTCCCTGGTTTGTCACAGATCACCTGTTGTGGCGCTCATTTCCTCAAAGGATCCTGGGAATCAGTCTTGGATTAAAAATAAAATAAGAAGCTCCCAGTCTCCCGTCTCTCTACATTTAATTGAGTTGTCTAGATCCGTGATGGTGAACCTATAGCATGCGTGCCAGAAGTGGCACACAGAGCCATCTCTCCAGGCATGCCATCCATCACCCATTACTCTTCCGGGCTCCTCCAGCTGGTCTTTGCACGAAGAGCAGCTCCCTGGTGTGCATGCGCATGCTGGGAAGCTGAGCTTCCGGTTTGCAGCGCACACATGCATGCTGGCCAGCTGGTCTTCATGCACGCACCAGGAAGCTGAGCTTCCGGTTTCTGGTGCTCCCACACATGTGCATCAGGACGCTGCTTCCAGTTTCCGGTGCTCCCACGTGTGCGGACCAGGAAGCTGAGCTTCCAGTTTCTGGCGCTCCCACGTGTGTGCACCAGGAAGCTGCTTCCGGTTTCCGGCTCTCCCACACATGCTCACCAGGAAGCTGAGCTTCCAGTTTCCGGTGCTCCCATGCATGTGCACCAAGAAACTGAGCTTCCGGTTTCTGGTGCTCCCACATATGTGCATCAGGACGCTGCTTCCAGTTTCCGGCGCTCCTACGTGTGCGCACCAGGAAGCTGAACTTCTGGTTTCCGGCGCTCCCACGTATGTGCACCAGGAAGCTGCTTCCAATTTCCGGCTCTCCCACGCATGTGCACCAGGAAGCTGAGCTTCCGGTTTCTGGCGCTTCACTGCCCACATGCTCCCGTTTCGGCAACACTGGTTTAGATGGAAAGGATTGTTTAAGCCTTCTGTGTAATGATGTCCTAAGCATGTGTACAACTGAATTTCTCACCACAGTATTGTAACCTTGAGAAAAGAAATGTATGGTCAAATGAATAGCAAATGCACATTGACTGCACAAAGAAAAAGAGGAATTTGACCATGAATAAGCTTCTGAACGTCACTGCATTTCAGTATCCCATTCCTCCCCCCCTCTCCCATCCTGTATATCAGGAAGACTAATTGCTTTCTTCTCTGCAGGCTGCTGGAGGGTTAATTAGTCACTGACTACTTAGTTCTTGGTTGAGGTGAAGTATGAGGAATTTATGATTAATAATGCTCCATTGGCAAGGAGCTTAGCAAGATCCAAAGAAGGATTAGACATTTATATGAGCACACAGACTATCAGCTGCTACATTAAGTGTGATGAAAAGCTGTGGTGGATGGAAAGCCTTCGTATTCAGGGTCAACATTCTCAACACTGATTTCCCAGGATTAGGATGAATTTCAGGATCCCTACGGACACTGTACATGCTTGTGGTCTCAGCATTTGAGTCGGGGGGGGGGAAGAGGACGATAGCAGGTTAACCACCTTCTAGCATCTTTCTTGCTGTGGAGAGCCGGAACCAGTGGTGGGTTCCTCCCGGTTCGGCCCGGTTCTCCCGAACCGATAGTGGTGATAATATGACATCACCGAACCGGTTCTGCCCACCCTTCCCCCAACCCTCCCCGCGCTCCCACCCCCCACGTTATTCTTACCTTTTATTTGGCCCTACCCCCAATCTATTGCTGCCTCCTGAATCCCAGCTGATGGCTAGAGGGGAAAAAACTGTTTAAACTCTTGCCGCGGGGTTTCAAAGGGCCGCCCTACAGCTGATCAGTGTTAAAAGAAAACAAATGAGTAGACCAGTGCCTGCAAAAATACATGAGTAGATCAGTGCCTGCAAAAATACATGAGTAGATCAGTGCCTGCAAAAATATATGAGTAGATCAGTGCCTGCAAAAATACATGAGTAGATCAGTGCCTGCAAAAATACATGAGTAGATCAGTGCCTGCAAAAATACATGAGTAGATCAGTGCCTGCAAAAAATAAATGGGTAGACCAGTGCCTGCAAAAAATAAATGTGTAGATCGGTACAGCTCTGCAAGCAGTTAAAAGCCTGGTAGACCAATACCTCTGCTAAATCCTAAATAATTGTCACATGACCATCAAGCCACACCCACAAAATAAGCCATGCCCACAGAACCGGGAAGTAAAAATTTTTAGAACGCACCCCTGGCCGGAACCAAACCTATCCTTCCAAATTCTCCACTCTGGGGCGGTACACAGAGAGTACGCAAAGAAGAGTAGAAGAGCGAGGAAAATCCTCAAGGATGACTCACACCCTGGTCAGCACTTCTTTACCCTCCTATCATTGGGAAGGAGATATAGAAGCATAGCCAGCCGCACAAACAGGCTGAAGAACAGTTTTTATCCGTGGGCTGTCAGATTCTTGAATGCGAAATAACATCATAACTATGTAGTACGATGGACTTTCAGGGACGGCGCAACATGTAACATGTTCACACTGGTGCAATAGGACTGGGTGATTTATTGGGTCAGGGATTTTCTGTCTTCACTGTGAGTTGTATTGGGTTTGGGGGGGGTGCACTGAGGGAGCTCCACCAATCTTATTGTATATAAAGGTTATTATTATTATAAGGAGACTTTCAGCTTCAATTTCCCCATGAATTTTAGCATGGAGTGGAGCGTCAGAGAGGAAGTCTCTGGTGCAAATATCCCTAAAACCCCTTCTGACATTTAGCAGAAAATTCTATGTGTGATCTGTGTTTTTTTTGCTCAGACTGCCAATCCATTTCCCCCCCCCCCATTAGCATAGAATTATCTTATTTATTCACTGAGAACAAGTGATGGCTAATTTGTGTCATTACTTGATGTATATTTGAATATGCTACATGGAAACCGATTAGATAATGGGAACCCAAGAGGAAAAAAAAGAAGAAGTGGAGAAGGAGAGGAGTGTTTTATTTTATTTTATTAAAATTCTATAAATTTTATTTATAGAATCTCACATGACTACGACTTCTGACTTCCTGCTGGTTTCCCCATAGACTTTGCCTGTCAAATCACACAGAATATTGCAAATTGTCATCATATATGATTCTCTCTCTCTCTCTCTCTCTCTCTCTCTCTCTCTCTCTCTCTCTCTGTGTGTGTGTGTGTGTGTGTGTGTGTGTGTGTGTGTATTTGCTGCTCAGTGCTCAGAACTTTGAGGACCGGTGACAAATACCACTCATTCACTGCTGTTGCAGTTTTGAATGGTCATTAAACGATGAATTCTGTTCTGTTCTGTTCTGTTCTGTTCTGTTCTGTTCTGTTCTGTTCTATTCTATTCTATTCTATTCTATTCTATTCTATTCTATTCTATTCTATTCTATTCTATTCTATTCTATTCTATTCTATTCTACTCTACCCTACCCTACCCTACCCTACCGTACCCTACCCTACCCTTCTGATCTGTTCCATTTTAATCTAATCCAGAACAACTCAGTTGTGTGCCAGCTCTGAAGGTATTAAATGCAGAACACAGTAAAAGAGAGACCCAATGAGCTTTGTAGGATGTACTTGAAGAAGCTGCCCATCTTAAGTACAGGTTAAAATGCACTTAACACTAAGTAGTAGCTCAAAGTGTTATTCAGGGAGATGACATTGGCATAATACAAGTATGACTTGAGAATGGTACATTTTGTTGGCATGAGATAAGTACCGTAGACGCTTTTCTTGAGAGTCAAGGAGTGAGAACCAAGTGAGAAAGAAAAAGAATGATCGACAAAGAAACTTGAAATGCATCTCACAGCTCCATTCCAGCTGTAAGATTTGGATAAACCGCTTGTAGGACTTCTGTGCAGTTCAGCTATTTATTTGCCATTGCTTCGGCATGGCTGCAGCATAGACAAATCAATGCACATGCTGACCCCAGTCCTTGGTCACTATCTAAGAATGAGAATCTGTTATACCAGTACGCTCCCATAGAGAGGGACTTCTTAGGGTGCCGTCGGCCAAACGATGTTGACTGGCGGCCCCCAGGGGGAGAGCCTTCTCTGTGGGAGCACCCACAATCTGGAACGAGCTGCCCTCGGAAATACGGTTAATCCCAGATCTTTGGGCTTTCTGCCGGGCCCTCAAAACATTCCTATTCATGCAAGCCGGCCTGACCTAACCTCCCTTAAAACCACTTTTAAATTCTTTAAATCTGAATCTACCCTATAAATTTGAGATGTTTAATTTAATTCCAATTCTAAATCAAACTATTCAATTGTATTTTTAATCGGTTTCTGAATATCTGTATTCTGTATTTATCATTTAACTGTTCACCGCCCTGAGTCCTTCGGGAGTAGGGCGGTATACAAATCTAATAAATAAAATAAAATAAATACCATACTTGGATCGTTGGGGCATAGTCACTTGGTGCCTAATTTCTGAGCTGCAATATGTGTGCCCAACTCTTTGGCGCTTCTTTCAGTTTTTTGCTGCCAGATGCCATTCAGCTTTCTCTGAACGCAAAGCCATTTTGGAGCATATTGGGGAAATTGCAATATAGCCGGAGAGAGGATTCGCTAATCTTGCCATCCTCTTTTGGAACCCAGTGGCTGAGTTCTTTTGTAAAATGCAAATGGAAAGGTTGTGTTGTCCTTTCTTTGCTTGCCCATCCCCGGTGGCGTTATAGCATACTTTCCACAAAGGGCAGTTTTGTGAAGGATTTGCCATCTGCCACATTTAAATGGCTTACAAAAGATACAGATCTACCGTCAGGTTTATCATAGAGTTGGAAGGCACCATAAAGCCCATCTAGTCCAATTCCTTTACTCAGTGCCAAATCCACTAAAGAATCTCTGGAAGATGCTCCCATGGTCATGAACCATCCAGTTTCTCTTGGAGAAAGTCTGGTAAAGGGAAATGCGCCACTTTGTGTGCCAGTTTTCCGTTGTCTGCTAATCCAGACAATTCCAGTTCTATTGTCTAATCATTCATTCCGTCGGAAAATCCCTCTTGATGTCTAGCCTGAACCTCCTTTTTTGTCATTCTAAATAATTGGCTCTAGCCCTGCCCTGTGGGATAATATGGAATAAGTCCCAAATAACAGAGTTAGAAGGGACCTTGAAGGTTTTCTAGTCCAACCTCAAGCAGGAGACCCTACACCAGTGATGGCTAACCTTTTCCAGACTGAGTGCCCAAAGCGCGTGCGTGCATGCGCGAATGCATGCATGCACAAACCCCCAAAATGCAATAACATGCAGCCCCCGCGTACACGGCCCATGGCCCTGTGCATGTGCCCCTGCCCCCCACATGTGCCCCCACATGCGTGCTCTGCCCCCTGTGTACACAGGGCCCCCTGCATGCATCCCACCCCCGTGCATTCACAGCAGAGACCCGACAACCAGCTGACTGGTGGGAGGCGTGCACGCATGCGTGGCAGAGCTGAACTGGAGCAACAGCTTGCGTGCCCACAGAGAGGAGGCTGCATACCACCTGTGGCACATATGCCATAGGTTCGCCATCGGGGCCCTATACCATTTTAAACAAATGGTTGTCCAATCTCTTCTTAGAAACCTCCAGTGTCGGAGTACCTACAGCTTCTTGGGGTGAGCCATTTCACTGACTGTGCTACCTGTTCTCACGGTCAGGTATCTCCTTCCAGTTTGCTTCTCTCCTTGATTAGTTTCCATCCATTGGTCCTTGTCCTGCCTTCAAGTGTTTTGAAGAATAGGTTTACCCCCCCCCCCTTCTCCTTTGTGGCAGCCCCTTAGATATTGGAACACTGCAACCGTGTCGCCCCTAGTCCTTCTCCTTAAAATTAAACTAGGCATACCCAATTCCTGCAACCATTCTTCATATGTTTTAGTCTCCAGTCCATTCCTTCTTCTGATACTTTAGCACAAGATGACTCTTGACTTACAACATAGTATGATTTGTCACCATTAAAATGCAGAGGTGGGATTCACTTACTTTCCCTACCGGTTTTCAAATGTGAGCGTACCAGTGCTCAGTAATCGTGCATTACGTCTGAGCGGGTGGGCGGAGTCTCCCGCAGTCGCCGCTACCAGTTTGCACAATCCGGACAGAACCAGCTGAATCCCACCACTGTTAAAATGCAACTGTAATTTCAAAATGCTCGGGTAGAATACTGAATGCCACTGTGATGCAGTGGGCCAACTTTGAAGGAGTATTTTTCTCAACACCACCCCCTTCCCCTTGTAATTTTATGGAGACCCAAGCAAGAAGAAATTAGTTCAACTGTCTTTTATATATTTTATATTTAAATGCTTCCATATCTACATAACTAATCCTGATCTGCTCATTTAAAAGTCAGAAAAATAGCTCAAAGGAATATCCCTGGCAGGTGGGATGCTAACTTATTTAAGCAACCATGAAGCACCCCTCTCGTTCATACAGACTGGAACTTGGTTCTGTGTCCCACTGCCCCCATTTTTTTTCTCCCTTCATTGGTACCATTCCATGATCCTCCTCACCACTCATCTGCCAACATGCTGCTAAGTCATCATTATAAATCCTCTTTCCTGTTTCATTCAATTTAAAACTACCTCTTAGCAGCTTTGGTCCTTAATCTTATGCTCCATAAATCAATCAGCCAAGGGAGCCAGGTGGAATATTAAATTAGATACATAGACATCAAGTCCCTGCTTCCTTTTGGTTGTTTTTGGAAGACAAGCAAGGTAGCAGGAAGATAGAATGTTGAGGTGTTGGGATATGGGATTGGGTGTCCATAGATCACTGTACATATATATCATGCCCTGACTGTATATATCATGGATCTGAAGGATTCGGGTAGTCAAATCATCTGATTTGGAAGCTTTCATGTAATCCCAGGAGCAAGTCTTCTTTTAAATTGATTTGTTGAGAATAAATAACTCTCATCATTTTCCCCAGGCTTGGACTATTGATGGCTAAAACAGGGGTCCCCAACTTTTCGGACCTCAGGGACCACTAAATTCATAATTTTAAATCCACTAATATGATCTGCCAATGACCGGCTGGGTGGGTGTGGCTAGGTGATCATGTGACTGGGTGGGCATGGCCAACTCAATGGCCAACTCGATGTCACTCACATCGAGGGGCCGGCCCCTACTCATCCCTCTCCTGCCAGCCACTCCTCGCCTCCCCACCCAGGTGCCTTAGGGCCCCAACAGGAAGCAGTTGCCGGAGCTAAGCAGCCACCACAAGAAAGAGTTGTCAAAACAGCTGGCTCAGTTCAAATTGATCTGACTGAGAAGAAGGCTCATCAGAAGCACCGCACTCAGGACTAGGAGCATAGGCTTTCCAAGCAAAAGGAAGTCCTGCAGGAGTGCAAGGCCAGGTACCAGCACCTGGAGGCTCAGTGGACTGAGATGGTCAGCCAGTTCCAGGCCATGATGCAGCCCCATTGGAACAAGGCCCTCCAGCTCCTTGCCACCAGCGGCACTTCCCTCCAGCCTTCACCCAAAGCCCAGCACCAGGAGGCTGAAGCAAATCCCAAGTCGGAATTTCTGTCCTCCCCCCTCCAATCAGCACAAAAAGACCCCAAAGTTGATCTGGAAGGATTGAGAAGGTTGTTCATTCAAGATAGATTACTGCCAATTTCAAGTAAATTTAAAGAATTCACAAATACACTGAAAAGACAAAGGAAACTGCTGCTTTCTTGGAGGAACGTGGATTGCCAGAGGTCTATTGATAATATACGTTCCGGTTCTATCTACTGTACTGATAGAAGAGAATATTTGTTAATATTTGTCTATATTTCCACTCTGAGGTTACTGTCTGCCTGCCATTTGAAGGTGATCCTTCCCACAAGGTGTTGAACTAGGCTACCAACTTGAGAAATCCAAAGCAATGGTTATGGGTACACAATGGAAGAATGACAACTGCCCCTATGAGAAGCAAAATCCCATATGATGGAACCTTGCTAAACTATCCATCTTCTTCCCTGCTCCAAGACCAGCAATAGAGTAGAGTAGAGTAGAGTAGAGTAGAGTAGAGTAGAGTAGAACAGAACAGAACAGAACATAATAGAATAACAGAGTTGGAAGGGACCTTGGAGGTCTTCTAGTCCAACCCCCTGCTTAAGCAGGAAACCCTACACCACTTCAGACAAATGGTTATCCAGCATCTTCTTAAAAACTTCCAGTGTTGGAGCATTCACAACTTCTGGAGGCAAGTTGTTCCACTGATTAATTGTTCTCACTGTCAGGAAATTTCTCCTTAGTTCTAAGTTGCTTCTCTCCTTGATGAGTTTCCACCCATTGCTTCTTGTCCCGCCTTCAGGTGCTTTGGAGAATAGCTTGACTCCCTCTTCTTTGTGGCAGCCCCTGAGATATTGGAACACTGCTATCATGTCTCCCCCAGTCCTTCTTTTCATCAGACTAGACATACCACTTACATTCACTTCGCTGCTTCTCCAGACCTGCTGGTATTCTTTCTGGTGTTCAGCTGTTTTTGCCATGGCATGCCTGACTTCACCACGTCTGTTTTCTTCCCCCAGTTCTCCTATCACTGTGCTGAATTCTTGTTATCTTCTTGGTTGTGGCCACGTGATGCACAGAATCATTCTCTGGTTTTTTGGGTCTGAAGGCTTCATTGGCAGTCATAATTCTCCTTTATTTCAAAGCACTTAAACATCCAGCTCTGTAAATTCCTATTACCCTGGATCAGAGAGTGCTCTTTAAGTACTGCTTTGAATTAAGGCCCTCAAATATGCATTCAATTTCCTTTTTAAAGGGGTAGTTAATGTATGTTACATAAATAGCTATTATTAAATATGGTCGCTGAAGATTAGCGACTGCTGAGAGTAATGGATACATGTCTAACGCACATGATATATACCGCATTTCCTTATTATGTAGCTGCTGGGTGTGTTTCTGCAGGACCTCTGAGTAGAGCTCGCATGTGAACATGGGTGGAAAATGGAGTATCTTCAAGCTTCCCTTGTTCATTTGTATAGCAATAGCACTTAGACTTATATACCGCTTCACAGTGCTTTACAGTCCTCTCTAAGCAGTTTATAGAGTCAGCCTATTGCCCCCAACAATTTGGGTCCTCATTTTACTTACCTCGGAAGGATGGAAGGTTGAGTCAACCTTGAGCCTGGTGGGATTTGAATTGCCAAATTGAAGGCAGCCGGCAGTCAGCAGAAGTAACCTGTAGTACTGCACTCTAACCACTGTGCCACTGAGGCCAGGGGTAGGCTGCTGGGGGTTCACAAGGGTTCTAGCTAAGATTCTGTGCAGTTTGGAGAACCCCCCAAATCCCACTCCTGGCTGGCCCCGTCCACCCCGCCCCTCCCAGGAGTCCCTATGTAGCCCATTTTGGATGCAGGTAAGTGCAGAGCGCGAGCAGAGGCTTGAGATGGGTGAGAAACAGGACTACCAGAAGTTCAGAAAGTTTGGGCCTGTTTTCAGCCTCCAGAGGGCCTCTGGAGCCTGGGGAGGCTGTTTTTGTCCTCCCGGAGGCTCAAGGAAAGCCTCTGGAGCCTGGGGAGGGCAAAAACGCCCCCCCCCCCATCCACACTATGGTGCAGGAGACCGACTAGGCCATATCCACCATGGCCATGCCCACCCAGCAATCAGGCAGAGAACCCCTTGCTAAAATTTTTGAAGCCCACCCCTGACCGAGGCTCATGTTTTTCTTCGTGATGGAACTGGGGTAGAATGCAGCACAGTGTCTCCCTTCCTAACAAAGCTGGCTATTTAAACGACCTTCAATCCTTCTGCTAAGCCAAAGATTCTAAGCCCGACTATCCGTTCCAGACGTATAATATCCACGAAATGCAGTAGAACCACATCGCTCAAAGTGAAGGCAAAAGAGACACCTGCACCTAAAATGTGGAAATTCTAAGGAAATGCTGTACATCTGCATCTAAAAGCTATACATCTGCAGCTACTTCAGCTGACTGCTAGTTCGGCAGATCAGCCGATCAAATCTCACCGGCTCAAGGTTGACTCAGCCTTCCATCCTTCCGAGGTGGGTAAAATGAGAACCCAGATTGTTGGGGGCAATATGCTATTTAGTATACTGTCGTTGGTGTAAGCCGCCCAGAGTCCTCGGAGAGTGGGCAGCATAGAAATATGACTAATAAAATAAAAAATAAATCATTTTTTAAAATATATATATTTATATGCAGCCCTTCTCCAGAGACTCAGGGCGGCTTACAATGCGTTAAGCAATAGCCTTCATACTTTTGTATATTTATACAAAGTCAGCTTATTGCCCCCATTAACCGGGTCCTCATTTTACCCACCTTAGAAAGGATGGAAGGCTGAGTCAACCTTGAGCCTGGTGAGATTAGAACTCGCAGTAATTGCAGGCAGCTGGATGTTAAATGCTGCCTTAATAGGAGGCATTAGCCTGCTATGCCACTCAGGCTCCTTTTAAAAAAAGATAGTGTCAGTTATGCCCTCTAGATACCTGGGGACTATGGACAAAGGTCAGGAATCATGGATTTTGTAGTTCTAACATATCTGGATGGGCCCCAGTTAGGAAACCTTATTTGAAATGGAACTCAAATGGGCTTCAACCCAAATGTCATTGAGTGAGTATTGTGGCTACTTATTCTTCTCTTGAAGGATTGAATGTGAGTGGATAAAGCAAAGCCACTGTAGTTCTTGGGAGGTGTTTTTTTTTTTCATGCTTTTTCTTGATCCATGTTGGAGTTCTAGTTAAAAGAAAAATTCAAAGTAAATCTTATGAATTATAAGCCTATCTTTCTTTTTGGCCTATGTTTCTTGGCAGGGAACCTCAAGTTTTCAAACAAAGAAGCTTCCCCAAAGAGATGAAAATGAGTAGACCGGTACAGCTCCGCAAGCAGTTAAAAGCCTGGTAGACCAGTATCTCTGCTAAATCCTAAAGAATTGTCACATGACCATCAAGCCACGCCCACAAAATAAGCCACGCCCACAGAACCGGTAGTAAAAAAATTTAGAACCCACCCCTGGCGACCATGGGGATGCTGCAACAGTCATAAGTGTGAAAATGGTCATAATTCACTTTTACAGTGTCGTTGTAACTTCGGTCACTAAATGAACTGTGGTAAATTGAAGACTACCTGTATTGCAAAAGATCAAATTCACACCTATAGTCTGCAATTATAAGAGCCTGAGTGGTGCAGTAGACTAAGGCACTGATTAACATTTAGCTAGCTGCAATTACTGCGAGTTCAAATCTCACCAAGGCTCAAGGTTGACTCAGCCTTCCATCCTTTCTAAGGTAGGTAAAATGAGGACCCGGTTAGTGGGGGCAATAAGCTGACTTTGTATAAATATACAAAAGTATGAAGGCTATTGCTTAACGCATTGTAAGCTGCCCTGAGTCTCCGGAGAAGGGCGGCATATAAATCATTTTTTTTAAAAAAAATAATTATAGACTAATTCAAGGCCTCCCATTGGTCCCCCGATTGGAAAAGCTGTGTCTTTTATTAGGCAGAACTCCGGTGCAATTTATTCGTTTTTATCAAACAAACACGATAGCTGTATTTCAATGAGTGAGCTCTAAAAGGTGCACTATTAAATGTAATCCTAGCATGTTTAAATTACTTAAATATGCAAAGACTTTTCCTGCATCACACAGAACTCTAATCACATTTCCCGAACATATTATTGTTCCCATTATTCACCACCAATATTTAGAAAGACAAAATGATTAAACACACAGAGTAATCCTAATCACTATGCGTAATTAATATTGTGTAATTCTGTGTCATTTTAAGTCAGTTTAAATTCTATACCCTACAATGGACGTCTCTGCATTTGTGGAGAGCCAGGGGTAGAGGACCTGGCTCACATCCTATTTGATTGTTTGCCTGTATAAGAGGGTGATAGACTGGTACCTTGGTCTAGATACCAAACGAATGACCCATTGGGATCCCCATATCAAAAAAACTTACCTTACGTACGGTCAGAATCTGAAAATAACATTTAACACAGCACAGTACTTAAGCAAAAAGATTCTCTCTTTTTTGAAAACTTTTTTTTTCTCATAAACATATCTTAAATGTACAGTTTCTTATCTAACATACATATTTTCTTTTAGCTTTCATACTAATACAATCTTCATCCTAAACAATTTAAATATATTCAGGGTTGCTCTTCTACCATTTCATCTCCCTTGTTTTACAGCAATCCTTCTTCTCCCTCTCCTCTCTTTCCTTTCCCTCCCTTCTTCCATCTACTCATCTACTTTCTTTTTTCCTCCTCTCCTTCTCCTTCTCCTTCTCTCCTTCCCCTTCCCTTCCCCCACACCTCCCCTTTTCCTCCCTTCTAACCTTCTCCCCTGCTCTTGTTTCCCCTTTCTTTCTTCCTCTCTTTTTCCCTTTCTTCTTTCCCTCTCTCTCCTTCCTCTCTCCTCTCCTCTATCCCACTCCATTCTCTCTCTATTGTTGCATTCATTTTCAATTTAGTATTTTCCAAAGTGGTATTCGAGCAATCCCGAGTTTTACTTACATTTCAATTAATTTTTCCTTTTACTAAATTCACACATATCATCATAAATGTACATTTATATAATAACTTTTTCTTTCTCCCCTCTCCTACTTTCCCCTGCAAAAAGATCAGCATATGTGGGCCTGATTGGGGTAGATTGTAGGGGTGATACCGAAATATAATTTTATCATATTTTATTTATCTATCTATTAAATTATTGTATTTTATTCCAATTTCTTTTTAAACTGTATTTTATACCAATTTCATTTTAAATTGTTTTTATCAGATGTTAGTAATAATTTGTGTCTGGAACTCTGCACTTTGATATGGCCCAAGGGCTAATCAATAAATTAAATTAACTAAACTGGAGGGGGAAATGGCAGTTTAAAAGGTTTTCTTTCTTTCTTTCTTTTTTTTTTTGTTCTGATGCTGAATCCCATATAAAGGACAAATACAGTGTTCAACCCTGAAAAAATATGTGCAGCCTGAATAGATTTCAGATGCTTCTTTTATCCTCATTCGGACAAAGAGAAGTGGTTGGAAAGTGGAAGGCATCCATTTGCATGAATTTAATTGAATTTCAATTTCTTAGGAAACCAATGTCCTCGGATCTATGAATTATGGCTCTAATGTATTTAATATAAATTCTCCTCATCCACTTGAAGAAGAGAGGCGGTGCTGTTCCCAACTCATTATAGACAACTGGGACAGATGTTCAAAGGAAAATCGTGACTTCTCAGGAGTTGAGAGCTTGCAAATGTTGCTTTAAAGGAGCTGCCCTCAGGCTTGATAAAGGTAAAGGTAAAGGTAAAGGTTCCGCTCGCACATACGTGCTAGTCATTCCCGACTCTAGGGGGCGGTGCTCATCTCCGTTTCAAAGCCGAAGAGCCAGCGCTGTCCGAAGACGTCTCCGTGGTCATGTGGCCGGCATGACTAAATGCCAAAGGTACACTGAACGCTGTTTCCTTCCCACCAAAGGTGGTCCCTGTTTTTCTACTTGCATTTTTAATGTGCTTTTGAACTGCTAGGTTGGCAGAAGCTGGGACAAGTCACGGGAGCTCACCCCGTTATGCGGCACTAGGGATTCGAACCGCTGAACTGACCTTTTGATCGACAAGCTCAGCGTCTTAGTCACTGAGCCACTGCTCAATACACATACACATTGTTGTGGCTCTGACCCCCGATCCCATTGCATCGGAGGAAGAAGGCTCTGAACAGGAGGGAGAGGAGCCAGCCAGGCCTCCCTCCCCCGGCCCCTCCTCCCTGGTAATTCATCAGCTGCCGGCCGAAGGAGAGGAGATGAGTCAGGAGCCAGGTGTCTCCGATCAGTCGGAGGATAATGAGAAAGGCCAGAGGTGGCTGGACCCACGTCAGCGCTGGCGTGATAAGAGAGCCCAACAAATGAGGAAGCGTGCCAGGGATTAGCTGAGTCACAGGACCACACCCCACAGGTTTTATAAAGGAGTGGGGTAGCAGTTGGAATTCTGTGACGGACCAAGTTTTACCCTGGCTAGTCCTTGGAGCTAAGCATCAGCCGGCTGGACAGATTTGGACTTTTGAACTATATTTCCCTCAATTGGTGTGTACGTGTTTTGTTATCTGGTGGAGGTATTTCCCCCCCCCCCTTGTTTAGTAAAGACCTTGGCAGCCGGTTTACAAAGGGCTGCCAAGCCGTGATAACGAACCTTCTGTGTGTGTGCTACTCCTTTAACCCTCGTCTATCTGTGTGGGTTTGTGTGGGTGGAGGACAGGGACAGAACACACATACACATACACATACACATACACATACACACAATATATATATATTACAAACTATTCTAAAAATACAAGTTCCAGGTATATACATACACATATATACATATACACAGGCTCGATACGTAGGCACAGATAGTGGACAATGTCTTCCATTTGTTTTCTGAAGCATACTTATACAATCAAATGTTCCTAAACCAGGACTTAACATTTATGACAAAACATGCACTTGTAAAGTGTATTAGTGCAGCTTGCAACTCCTATTTAGCCCACCCCCTCTTCAAAAGCGTGCAAATCTGTATTACGCTAGAACAAATATCAGCAGGGTTGTGGTTTTTTCCCCCAAGTTGTACAATTTTAGAACTAGAAAGGACTAGACAAGTTGTGACCCACTGGGTCATCATTTCAGAGGTACAGTGGTAGATTGGTACTCAACTGCTTCAAAACTCATCAAATTTGGTACTCGACGCATTTTGATGGGAAAATGTAGTCCCAGTATTCGGTGTTTGTTCAGTATTTGATGTGCTGTGATAAGAAGAAGGGGGCAGCTGTGGAGAACTGATAGGAAATTGGCGATGCTGGGAAGGTCACTGCCATAGGAAAAGGGACAGACAGTAAGTTATTCCTGGATGAAACAGAGTCATGTGATAAGTCCCATGGTTTGTTTGGGATTCTTCCTTTTTAGTCTCTTGTCACATTTCCTGGAATCAATGACCAATGTATAGCGAGGTGCCTGCTGCTGTATTTCCTCATCTAAACACAGAAAAACAGAATGACCATGGGGGGGCCAAAAAGCCATGGGAACGGGATTGACCTCTGATTGCCTGCCAGCTTCCCCATTGACCTGTAGGAAGCCAATGGGGAGTGTTGAAAATGATGATCATTTGTTCACAGCTGATCAAGGCTGGATGACAGTGTGGCAGCATGAAAGTGGTCATAAATTTGCCAAATTTAAATATTACGGAAATCATGCCCGGGATTTTGGATGCATTCTGTAATTTAGCCCATTTGAGGTACACTGATTCAAAAGTTGTTGTCCTGTGATGCATTGTTTCACCCAATTGAAGGTTACAATCAGACCCAAAAGTTTTAGTAGTATCGGTATACTGATTCTGATCAGCGGTGGGTTTCAGATATTATTATCACCGGTTCGCCTCCCGCTCAAACCTTCCACACATGTACTCGAGCACGCACCTTCTGCACATGCACCTGGACTTCCATGCATGCACTTTGCTCGAGCATGCACCTTCTGTGCGTGTGCCTGGCCTCGAAAACGTGACTAAATAGGATAACATAGCACCGGGGCATATGGACGGGCCCACCCGCAATCTCTGTTACCAGTTCGTTCGAACCAGTCTGAACCGGCTGAATACCACCTCTGATTCTGATACAGACTGTATTATGGGAGGAGATGAGCTTTTATAATGGGACTGGAAAACAGGACAAGCAAGCAGATATTACTGCTGGGTTTGGAATGCAGGATAGTCAATATCACCAATTTTCAGAGGTTATAGTTTCCAACCTGTTTCCCAAAACACATGTTTTAATTTAATAGAAACTAAAATTGCAAAATTTGAAAACAAATCTGGATATCTGTAATATTTCCTAATGTATCAGTTCCAGATAGCCGTGTGGAGGAGTAAAACTATGTAGACATTTCTTAAATACCAATAGAGTAGAGTAGAGTAGAATAGAGTAGGAGGAGAGGAGAGGAGAGGAGAACAGAACAGAACAGAACAGAACAGAACACAATAGAATAGAATAACAGAGTTGGAAGGGACCTTGGAGGTCTTCTAGTCCAACCCCCTGCTTAGACAGGAAACCCTACACCACTTCAGACAAATGGTTATCCAACATCTTCTTAAAAACTTCCAGTGTTGGAGCATTCACAACTTCTGGAGGCAAGTTATTCCACTGATTAATTGTTCTCACTGTCAGGAAATTTCTCCTTAGTTCTAGGTTGCTTCTCTCCTTGATTAGTTTCCATCCATTGCTTCTTGTTCTGCCTTCAGGTGCTTTGGAGAAGAGCTTGACTCCCTTTTCTTTGTGGCAGCCCCTGAGATATTGGAACACTGCTATCATGTCACCCCTAGTCCTTCTTTTCATTAAACTAGACATATCCAGTTCCCGCAACCGTTCTTCATATGCTTTAGCCTCCAGTCCCCTAATCATCTTTGTTGCTCTTCTCTGGACTCTTTCTAGAGTCTCAACATCTTTTTTACACCGTGGCGACCAAACTAGATTCAGTAGAGCATTTGTAGTACTTGTGAGCTCACCAAACTACACCTGCAAGTGTGTCTTGGAATCCTGATCAGTACTGAGGGATGCTGAGAATCATGGTTCAATAGCATCTGAAAAGACACATTTCAGCTTTGAACTAGCTGGACGCCTGAACATCTCGCTGTAAATTCCAGCAAGCCAACAATACCCTGTACAGGCAAACTTAATGAAACTATTTTGTGTGTGTGTGTGTATGTGAATTCCTAACCGGTAGGTCTGATCCACTAATGGAGAGATCGGGGCATAACTGATGATCAGGTTTCACACTTTGGCAAATATTTTGACACTCTTCTCAACAGCTTGTGTACATGCACAGAAATACCTCTTTGAGAGAAAGCACACATATAAATACCTCTTCTAGCAAGTCCGCATTTAGATACTTATTTTGAGGGAACATCTTAAAGAAGAAAGGAAGTACAATAAAGAAAGAGGATAGAAATATGAGTGAATAATGACTAAAGCAAAATGGGCTCAAAATAGACTGTTTTGCCCAGCCCTCAGAAACAGATCTATTAGAACATAATTGTAATGCAGCTTTTGTCTGATGGATGGGGACAGGCAGGCATTGAAATAGGCAGGCATAGGCAGACTCTATGAAATACATAGAGTCCAAGATCAGGACAAGTTGTTGTTGTTATTGTTCTTCCTTTTAGTGTAATCGAAGGTGCTTTTCCAAAAGGCAACTGGACTTTCTTTGTTTTTCATTGAAGACATTTTGCTTCTCATCCAAGAAGCTTCTTCAGTTCTTGGAGAACTGAACTGAAAAAGCTTCTTGAATGAGAAGCAAAACGTTTGCAAGGAAAAAAAACCCACCAGGAATGTTCAGTTGCCTTTTGGAAAAGCACCTTTGGGACAACCTGGATGACTGAGAATCTCCATAGACATTTCACAGATTAACAGAGTTGGAAGGGACTTTATAGGTCATCTAGTCCAACCCCCCACTCAAACAGGAGACCCTACACCATTTCTGACAAATGGCAGTCCAATCTTTTCTTGAAAGACTCAAGTGATGAAGCTCCCACAACTTCCAAAGGCAACTTCTGTTCCATTGTTCTCACTATCAGAAAGTTCCTCCTCATTTCTAGGTTGAATCTCTCCTTGGTCAGTTTCCATCCATTATTTGTCTGGCCTTCAGGTGCTTTGGAAAATAGCTTGACCCCCTCCTCTCTGTGGCAGCCCCTCAAGTATTGGAACACTGCAATCATATCTTCCCCTGGTCCTTCTCTTCATTAGACTAGCCATGCCCAGTTCCTGCAATCGTTCTTTGTATGTTTTAGCCTCCAGTCCCCTAATCATCCTGGTTGCTCTCCTCTGCACTTTTTCTAGAGTCTCAACATCTTTTTTATAGTGTGGTGACCAAAACTGGATGCAGTACTCTAGGTGTTGTCTTTATAGAGTGGTATTAGTACCTCACTTGATCTTGATTGCATCCCTCTGTTAATGCAATTTAAGATTGCACTGGCTTTTTTAGCTGCCGCTGCACATTTAGATCATCTCCTTTTGCTAGGCCTCTTCATTTGATGCCACCAATGGCTTCGTGCCCTTATTCAATTTGGTTGGCCTTTACAGTTTCTTTCAGCTAATTTAGTGATCTTTGGTGATCCAATTTTAGTTCTTTCTCCAGCTGCCATTACTGGATAGTGTAGATGTAAAATCTGAAAAATTGAAGAGCTGCCCCTTGTATTTTTAAGAAGTAAAAGGTTGACTTACTCTGACACTTACCAGAGAGTCCATGAATTCTTTAGGCTGATTGGAATGTCCATGTGTTTGGTGTTTAGAGAGGTAGACCTAAACGGAGCATCAGCTGAGATCTAGCCTTGAAATAAATTTTATTTTATTCTGGAATTTTGTTGGTATGGGGGTAGGGCAGGGGGCAAAGCCCAATTCCATTGTTGTCTTTCCCTCCCTTTCTTGGTAGTCTTTGAATCAGTGGTGGGTTTCAAAAATGTTTACTACTGGGTCTGTGGGTGTGGCTTGGTGGGCATGGCATGGCATGGCTTGGTGGGCGTGGCAGGGGAAGGATACAAATCTCCATTCCCACCCCACTCCAGGGGAAGGATACTGCAAAATCCCCATTTCCTCTCAATCAGCTGGGACTTGGGAGGCAGAGAATAGATGGGGATGGGGCCAGTCAGAATTTTTACTACCGGTTCTCCAAACTACTCAAAATTTCCGCTACCGGTTCTCCAAAACTGGTCAGAACCTGCTGAAACCCACCTCTGTTCTACCTTCAGTCCAGGAGATCCCATAGGGTATCTGACAATATCTGAAAAAGCTGATGGTCTGTGGGTGTGGCTTGGTGGGCATGGCAGGGGAAAGATACTACAAAATCTCCATTCCCTCCCCACTCCAAGAGAAAGATATTGCAAAATCCCCATTTCCTCCTGATCATCTGGGACTCAAGAGGCAGAGAATAGATGGGGGTGGGGCCAGTCAGAGGTGGTATTTTCCGGTTCTCCAAACTACTCAAAATTTCCGCTACCGGTTCTCCAGAACTGGTCAGAACCTGCTGAAACCCACCTCTGCTTTGAATCCTTAAGTATTCGTTCTCTCTTTTTCAATTTGCTATTTGGGACACTTTTAGCTTTTCAGAAGGGCAATAGAATCAGGAGATGAGGCAATGGTTTTCAAGCCAGAAGGTTTTCTGGCTACCAATATATCGCAGAAAAGCTGCTATTGCTTCAAATAAGTCTGCTACCAGTTTTTGGCAGTCTCTTTCCAAGAGGTTGGGGAAATGCAACACACACACACATGCTCAATGTTAGGCTTTAAAGGGGGATTGGAGATGAAAATAACTTGCTGAGGCACTTCCCATGTGTTGAGAAGATCAAGCGCTAATGATGATTCTGGTACATTCGGTGACAGTTGTGTCTGTTGCGTGTATATATGTTTTTAACTGTGAGACCACATGGGAGGCTGTTGATGCAGCCAGGGTGCCTTTGACAGCCGCTGTGAACACATTGGATTCTATCTCCTGGCAAAAAAGAGTCATCCCATTAAAAGCTGTCGATGAAGGGAAAGGAAATATCAAGGGCGCTTGGAAGGCGGGGGGAAAGCAGCAGCAGGAAGAGACAGGAGCTGCCTCTGCCAATGTCATTACTGGGAATGAGAAGGAGGTTTTGTCTAAATGCACCATGTGTTCCATTAATGGCTGTGGCGAAGAGCTGCTTTGCATTGGCTATGCTTGCCCTGCCCAGGAGAAGAATGGGGGAGGAAAGCAAATGCACTCTGCTGTGACTCGGATACAGGAGTCTACTTCGGTGGCTGGTTGGCTTCAGAGGTGAGCAAAATAATGGCCAATACAAGAGCTTTAGAAAATCAAGTGTCCGGTCTGTCTCAGCTTGAACCTCTTATTAAGAACGATCCTTAACTCCATTTGTTGAGAAAGGTATAGTTTACTAGAAGTCAAGCGAATTACACTGGTGCGTAGCCAGAACTGAAAATCGCGTGCCAAAATTCCTTAGTTGCCTCCCATCACTGGCTCCCATGTCCAATCAAATTCAGACAAGAAGTTTTCAGAACAGTTACTTCAGGTGTAAGTATGGTATGCAGCAGTGGTGGGATTCAAATTTTTTTACTACCGGTTCTGTGGGCGTGGCTTGGTGGGGCTGTGGCTTGGTGAATGTTTACATGTTATTCAGAAATGTTTTCCTTCTTATCAGTGCCTGATATGAAGGCATTTGGTTCTCTCCCTCATCATAAGGGAACCAAGGAAATACTTTTTTAAAAGAGAAAGAGAATTTTGCATACTTGCTCTGGAGAAAGCCTCCCCTGTCCTGTGGTTCTTGCGGCATCTTTGGTATAATGCTTAGGCTATCTTAAGCATTATTACAGAAGGGCAGTCCCTTTTAGGAAGTCATCCTCTTTCAAGTTCAACATTGGTCTGTCTGTCTAGCTCTATTTATCATCTATCTATCTATCTATCTATCTATCTATCTATCTATCTATCTATC
>WNWU01000095.1:2153360-2164989 GCA_012654045.1 Ptyas mucosa
ATCTATCTATCTATCTATCTATCTATCTATCTATCTATCTATCTATCCATCTATCTATTCATCCATCCATCCATCCATCCATCCATCCATCCATCTATCTATCTATCTATCATCTATCTATCTATCTATCTTGTCTATCCATCTGTCTGTCTGTCTGTCTGTCTGTCTATCTATCAACTATGTATCTATTGATCTATCATCTATCTATCTATCTATCTATCTATCTATCTATCTATCTATCCATCTATCCATCCATCCATCCATCTATCTATCTATCTATCTATCTATCTATCTATCTATCTATCTATCTATCTATATCTATCTCTTATCTTTCTCTTATCTTTCTATCATCTATCTCATATCTATCTATCTATCATCTATCTATCATCTATCATCTATCTATCTATCTATCTATCTATCTATCTATCTATCTATCTATCATCTCCCTCCCTCCCTCCTTCCCCCCTCCCTCTCTCTCTCTCTCCCCTAAATTTATTTGCTGCCCATCTCACTATCAGATGACTTTGACAGGCTTACAATGTTAACAAGAATTAAACAATACAAAAGCATGTGCATGATAAGAATAGAATATTATAAAATACTAATTATCAGCTATAGCTGAAAGATGGGGAGGGAGGGAACAAGACGAGCAAGGGAGGGGAGGTGAGATGTTTATTAACCACCTCCAGCATGACATTCACACATTGGAGACCCAAGACAAATGGCAGAGCCAGGTCTTCAAGCATTTGTGAAAGTCAGGAGGATGGGATCCAACTTCACTCTGGAGGGCAAGATGTTTCAAACAGCAGGAGCAATGGCAGAGAAGGCTCTTTTCCAGGACCCCATCAGGTAAAATATCCTGGCTGATGGGACCTTCAGTGTGCTTCCTCTGTGCCGGCACAGGTGGGGTGGGCCAATCCCAGTGGAATGAGACGTATGTCTGGGTGTGGTCAATATCTAAAAGGAGGAAGTGATGTTAGGTCAGCAGGTGGAACCAGTGGGAAGGAGTTAATGCTAGCCCAACATCAGATGCACAGTTATGTTCTTTGATACTTTGACCCAAGACTTCCACAGAAGACAGAAGCTGTCTGTGAGTGGTGAGGACACAAAGACCTCTATGAGCACTTACAATGCTCTCTACAGTTCCTGATTTATCAATAGATTGTGATTTTTTTAAAGATGGGACTGCTTTTCTATACTTTTATTAAGAATTTGTCATTGATCTACTTTCCTGGGCAAGGGCAGAGAGCAGAGCTTTGAATATGCACTACTTTTCATAGCTTTCCTTTTCTTAATTGATTGCTTGTTTTTCAAGTTCAGATAGCTGCCCATTTCATAAAAAGTAACTCTGGATGGAGGATATTAATATTAATAAAGGAGAATATGTATAGCTCAGGGTTGAAGGGAGGGGTCTTTGATGCTCTCTGAGTTTGGTTGTCTTCTTGCAGACATTTCATTGCCCACACCAGGTAACATCATGACTAGCACTGATGATGTTACCTAGGTTGGGTGATGAAACATGGGACAATAGTTTTTTGCATCCTTCCTCTTTCTATATTGATCATTTTATTACGATCCTCGTTAATAAGGCAGTGCAAAAGTACCAAAGGAGGAAAAAAATCCCTTCTGACCAGGGGTGAAACGTAAAATTTGTTACTATCGGTTCTGTGGGTGTGGCTTGGTGGTGGTGGGGTAATGTAACTGGGTGGGCATGGCCAACTTTTTTTTTTTAACTTTTAAAAGCATTTTTTCTACAACCTCTTTGGCCGAAGAGGTTGTAAAAAAATGCTTTTAAAAGGCTCTGACGTTCCCACCTGAGTTGCCTGATCGTCAGAGGCTTTTGTTTTCTTTTAAAAGCATTTCTTTTTTGCTTTTAAAAGAAAAAAAATGAAAAGAAGGACTAGGGGAGACATGATAGCAGTGTTCCAATATCTCAGGGGCTGCCACAAAGAAGAGGGAGTCAAACTATTCTCCAAAGCACCTGAAGGCAGGACAAGAAGCAATGGGTGGAAACTAATCAAGGAGAGAAGCAACTTAGAACTAAGGAGGAATTTCCTGACAGTTAGAACAATTAATAAGTGGGACAACTTCCCTCCAGAAGTTGTGAATGCTCCAACACTGGAAGTTTTTAAGAAGAGATTGGATAACCATTTGTCTGAAGTGGTGTAGGGTTTCCTGCCTGGGCAGGGGGTTGAATTAGAAGACCTCCAAGGTCCCTTCCAACTCTGTTATTCTATATGTATTTCTATTTTTTTGGCCGAAGAAAAAATGCTTTTAAAAGTAAAACAAAAAGCCTCTGATGATCGCACAGCTCAGCTGAGCATGGGGGGGGGGGGCAGGGATTTTTGCTACCGGTTCTCCGAACCACCCGCCACCATCGCTACCAGATCAGGTGATCCGGTCCAAACCAGGAGCAATTCACCCCTGACCATATATTGTGACTGGCTGGTGTTCATTTTGCTTAGAATTTTACTCAAGGTGCATGCACTTGATCGAACCCCATTAAAGGTGATGTTGATATGACTGTAAGCAGGGTTGGGTTATGAGGCCGTCTTGAAAAACTTTCCTGATTTACAGAAGCAAATTGAGCATCGTCTACAGCACTGCACAAAAAGAGGCTGATTACATTTATGCATATGCTTATACCAACGTAGTTTTTTTTTTCCTTGCCAGCACATATGATAATGTGGAGAGAGATGGGGAATATAAATTGCATATGATTCATTTAACGTAGATATTCCTTTAATTAAACCGCTGTTTGGTAGGGTTGGAAAGCACGCCATTGTCATCGAAAGAAAGAAAACAGGTCAATGCCAAATTCACAAAGTACGTGTAGGACACACACGTGACTAGTTTACCAAGATCTAGTAACACTGACTTTAGCCTCAACTCAAATAGTTGTGGGAACACTAAAATTTATGGATATTGATGACTGATTATCCCCTTGGTACTTCACAAGACTTTTCTTTTGCCTTGCAAATGAGAGGCAAAAGTATTAGCTGCAAATCTTGACTAAACGCACATGGGTAATTTGCAAATCTCCAGGCATGCCAATACCTGTTCTGCTTACTTGCAGGTAAATTGATACACAGGAGGGTAAAGGATACTCTCTCCGGATGAAGAATCTGTTGGCTCATTAAAAAGGGGTGATGCAAGAGTACTTCCAAGTTACATTGTGCAGGGCAGCTCTTGTCTTTCAAAATGAATAAGTTTAAAAGTAAACGTAAAGGTTCCTTTTGCACATATGTGCTAGTTGTTCCCGACTCTAGGGGGTGGTGCTCATCTCTGTTTCAAAGCCGAAGAGCCAGCGCTGTCCAAAGACGTCTCTGTAGTCATGTGGCATTACAAGCAGAATGACTAAATGCCAAAGGCGCACAGAACGCTGTTACCTTCCCACCAAAGGTGGTCCCTATTTTTCTACTTACATTGTTTACGTGCTTTTGAACTGCTAGGTTGGCAGAAGCTGGGATAAGTAACGGGAGCTCACCCCATAATGCGGCACTAGGGATTCGAACTGCTGAACTGCCGACCTTTCGATCGACAGCCACCACTGAGCCACCACGTCCCTTATAAGCAGTTGAACTGCAGTTAAATGCATGCGTCCAGTTATAAGACCACACTCAACCTGAAGCTGACCTGGCCGAGGCCATTTTGAGACTTCAGTGTTGCCGCACTGGAGCTGAAGGATAGGGAGGGTGGAATAGAGATAGCTCAGGTTTTGTAGCCAAAACAAAATAGTTTCTCTTGGGAACCAAGGACATTCTCACTTCTGATCAGAGAGAGGAGGAATGATGTTCACTGGGTCTAAGATCCCTCTTGCAATTACTGCAATTGAGCCAGGTACTGCCTATTCCATACCTGTGCATTTGGTCTTCCTTGCCTAATTTAGAACCTTGCTTTTCTTGTGCCTAGCATCTTGCAGATTGAGAGGGGCACTGATATTTCTCTCTGAGAATGTGTGGGGGAAAGCTATAAAACAGCATCAATTGCTCCCTGTGGAAAGGAAGGATGGCTAAAAACAGGAACAAAGATTCTAATTCCAATAATTATGGCTGTACTTGAAACAAACGTTTAAAAGACCATGAAGGAGATGTTCAATTACAAGCAGAAATGCAAGAAATTAGTTTGGTGACTTCCTATCTGACATTGGCATTACGCTCTGCTTAGGATGATTGTAGCCATCAAGTTTATTTTCTTCCACATGTTTTTTTTTTTGGGGGGGGGGGTAAATTCTCAACATTTTTCTATCCTACTTATTAACAGATGACCTATATCAGATATCTTTATTTCTCCTCCTGTCCACTTTCCAGTTTAGTCTAGTCGTTATGGTGCAAAGCTAGAAACTAGAAGACTGTGAGTTCTAGTCCAGCCTTAGGCATGAAAGTCCGCTGGGTGACTTGAAGCCATTTGTCAGTTTTGGAAAACAATTTTCTTTTTTGCTTCTTAACTGCCACATATTTTAACTGGGGAAGTTGGGAGGGGGTTGTTGTTGGAGCGGTAGAAAGTTAGTCATAACAACATTCTGTATTCAAGGACTTTTGCCTGCGTCTGATGGAGACTGCCTGAAGATTGTATCCAGTTGAGTGTGAAGAGTTGATTGGACAATGTGATGAACTTGTGGGTGTGGGGTAGGGCTGTGAATTGTCAGCTTGGGGTGGAAAACCTGGAAGCTTTCAGATTCGGGTTTTCCCAGATGTGCCAACATGACATCTCCAATAAATTGGAACTTTGAGGAACCTCAAGCCTCAGAGCTTTATTTTGTTTGGGATGTTACTTCGAACCCTGATACCAGTTTCTTTCTCTCAGCCCATGATGTCAGGTTCTAGTGACAAGCCAGTCAGTAATTCCTTTTGCAACCAATGGATTAACACTCCGTTGATCAAAATGGATGAATGTGGCTCCTGCACTTGCAGGAAAATTCTAGGAAGAAAAAAAAAATCTCTCCTATCCTCTTGCCCCATATTAGAATTTTCCATCACCATTACCAAGACTGACTATATATAAACAACCAGAAAATAACACTTTCCCCTATGCTGATGAAGTTACCTAGGCTGGTAGTGAAATGTCTGTGGGAAGACCAACCAAACTCAGAGAACATCAAGAACACAACAGTTCTATCCTGAGCTAATAGATTACCTGCAGTTGAATGTATTTACCCACTACTGTCCCTTTGTAGTTAGTATGACCATCATGAGGTGCTAAAAATCAGTCACACCTCCAACAGAATATCCTTCCATCAGTGGTGGGATCCTGCCAGTTTAACAACCGGTTCTGTGATCACGTGTTTCGCGTGCTGCACAGTTTTAATAAAACTAACCTTCCACGTTACTTCTGGGAAGTAACACAGCTGAGGCGTGGCAATCCGCTCTCCCGTGCGAATTAGCTGAGAGGATAAAGGTAAGTAAAGCACAGCGGTGGGGTGTGGGTGAGCCCACCTGATCGTTGGAGCGAACCGGTTCACTCCCAGCTGATCATTGGAACTACCGGTTTGCCCGAACCATTCTGAACCGGCTGAATCCCACCCCTGCTTCTAATGTAATTATCAGAAATAGTTGGCATAGATTCCTGATATATGAAACATAAATAGCAAGTTATATCCTAAAATAAAATCAACAGTTTTCAAAATGAGCCCATCCAGAATGAAGTCTCCACACCAGTGGTGGATTGCCCCTGGTTCAGACCAGTTCTACAGAACTGGTAGTAAAACCGGCGGGAGGCTTTGCCCACTGACCCTGATGTCATCAGAAGTGATCTGCGCATGCACAGAAGCAAAGCATGCGCACGTGCACAATTCCGTTGCGAACCGGTAGTAAAGGTAAGTAGAACCCACCCAAGCTCCAGACCCAAGGAAAATGCCCAGAAAATTCTTATCCTACCCATGTGGCATCAAAGACTTTGCTTGCTTTTCATTAGTGCCTCTTTCATGCTCCACTCAGACTCCTCCTTTTCTGGGTCACCAAAAATTTGCCCAGCCAAAGTATCTCCTTCTTTTCCCTCTCCCTCTCTCTTTGTCTCCTTTGTCTACGTAATCCCCATGTTTGGGTTAATGTGCATTAAATAATTGTGATCATAAACTCACTTGCAGAAAATGCAAAAGGTCACAAAGATATTCTGGGAATATCAAAACAAATTGCATTTCCATCAGCTGGCATTTTGAGTTCTCGTATTGTAGCCGTGGCCTGATGGAATAGGAGGGATAAAAGTTGCTGAAAAGAAGAAGACAAATGGAGGGTGAGAAGAAGATCACTTTGTATTGCTTTCCCATGTGTTATTGTTGGACAATCCTAGAAGGGACTTCATGTAATTCTAGAACTTAATTTAGCAAAAAGGGGTGCGCTAACTCAGTTGCTAAGATACTCAGCTTGTCGATTGAAAGGTCGGCAGTTCAGCGGTTCAAATCCTTAGTGCCGCGTAATTGGGTGAGATCCCGTTACTTGTCCCAGCTTCTGCCAACCTAGCAGTTCGAAAGCATGTTAAAAAAAAGGCAAGTAGAAAAATAGGGGCCATCTTTGGTGGGGAGGTAACAGCATTCCGTGTGACTTTGGCATTTAGTCATGCCGGCCACACGACCACAGAGACGTCTTCGGACAGCACTGGCTCTTTGGCACAATACTGAATGTTTACCAACGGAAGTGAATTAAGAAAAGGGTCACTCCTCACTTTCTTTGTCTCTCTCACACACATTCATGTTCTCAGGGGTGGGCTTCAAAAATTTTAGGAAGGGGTTCTCTGCCTGGTTGCTGGATGGGCTTGGCCAAGGTGGGTGTGGCCTAGTCAGCCTCCTTCACCATGGCAGGTGGGGGAGGCGTTTTTGCCCTCCCTGAACTCTAGAGGCTTTCCTCGAGCCTCTGGGAGGATGAAAACAGCCTCCCCAGGCTCCGGAGGCCCTCTGGAGGCCAGAAACAGGTCAGTTTCTGGCCTTCTCGAACATCCGGTAGGCTCATTTTTCGCCCTCACCATGCCCTGCGCTTACCTGCATCCAAAACGGGCCACGTGGAGACTCCTGGGAGACTCCTGGGAGGGGAGGGGCAAAGTGAGATTTGGGGGTTCTCCGAACTGCACAGAATCTTAACTAGAGGTTCTCCTGAACCCCTGCGAACCCCCAGCAGCCCATCCCTGCACGTTCTTGCCATTGGTGTTGTGTTTCTTGTTACTCACTGGAAGCAGTTTCACGTCCTTCAAAACATTCACCCTGCTGGTGCTCGTGGTTATTGTTATTATTGCAGTGTTGCCACTGTGCCTTTTGAAACACACACAGACACACACACACACACATCTTCCTCGCCTCCCTTTTGTCTAGCTCTTCATCCTTGAAACAGCTGTGAAGGCTCTCAATTAGCATCAGGATATCAGATGAACCGAGGTTCTCCTTCTCCAGAACAAAGGGAGCAGTTTGTTATGTCCAAGATGAAACATCTCCGGGAAAAAAGGACAGGAGACACGCAATAAAAATAAAAATAAAATAAAATAAAAATGCAAATCTCACTCCATCTCTTCAAAAGCAAAGCAAGCACTAAGCAGAAAAGCCAGACAGCTGAAAGCATTGGGTTTCTGAGACTGAAAGACCCATAAGAGGATGCCTGAGTTAGGAGGAGAAATCTGTCAGTTGCAGGAATTCTCTGTTTCCCATTTTTATGTATCTGTCAAACTCGGTTCATCACACCTCAGTAGTTTATTTTTAAAGTTTCCACTAAAATGGGTCAATACTGGTGCACACTTCTTCCAACATACAGGGATTTTGTGGAGTTTTGTTTGGGGTTTTTTTTTTTTGATGTTTTGCCCACTGCAGAAAGGTTTTTTGCCAATTATATCCCCCAATACAGTGTCGTTTTCAACATTCTTTCAGAGAGGATTTAATTGTAGATTTATTTATTCCAATAGAAGAGAACATGGGTTTATTTATTTCACAGGCTTTCATGCTGCTTCAACTGGAATGCATCAAGGCATTTTTGTATATATATTTTCTTAAAATACTTTTTTTTTTAAAATGGTGAACTGCAAATTTGCAGATATGGATATGCTGGCTGATAGCTAAGGCTTTGCTCGTGTACTTCTTCAAAAGCAAGAAAACCGCAGCCAGAACCAACTTATATATGAATTATTCACTGGATCAGTAATTTCACGTATAATTTGCCAGTGATCAAGTAACGAAACATATGAAAGAACAAAAAATGAAAAGAGCAAGCTGAAGCCTCTAAAACATTGCCAGATTGCATTTCCTGTTTTGATTATTGATTAATGGTAATTGACCACAACTGGAGGACCACAATATTCAAAGTGCCATAGATTTTCTCAAACCTGCTGTGTGGCCATATCAACCCGATCAAATGCAACTGATGATATAATATAGGCTACCCAGCAATGATTTTCTAAAAATAAATGTAATTGCTTATGCAATTTGGTGTAGTGATAATTTGTCTGGGTAAATTGCAGCATTGATAACATCAAATAATATTAGACATCAAGAACTTTTTTTTTCCTTTCAGGAAAAAAAGATTTTCTTAGAAATCTAAGAGAAAATTAAGAGCTTGAGATGATGCCAACTTATCTCTTAGATCAGGGCTGTCAAACTCCTGACCCGTGGGCTGGATGCGTCATACGCTGGCCACGCCCACACTCAGTTTAGCGAAGGGGGGGGAAGTCCCAATATGTCATGTGATGCTGCCATGACGACGTGAGTTTGACACCCCTGTCTTAGATCACACTTAGATCACAGGAAGGAAGGAATCTGTGGCCCTTCAAATGCTCCTATACTATACTATGACCCATCCTGCATGGCCAATGAGAGAAAGTTGCAGATGTAAACCAGGAGAAATTTGAAGGTGTCTTCTCTCTTCAGTGGGTTGGAAATAGATTATGGACATGCAAAGTAAGCCCCATTTAGAACAGAAGCACTCTTAGGTTCCACCAAGGATTTTCCAGAAGGACGGGCAGGCGGATTATTGTTTAAGCTCCCTTGGCAATGCCCTACATCCTTTCCAAACTTATGACTATGTGATTTGGAAATCTAGAACCAGGAGTGGGCTGCTGGAAGTTCTCAGGGGTTCAGGAGACACTCTAGCTAAGATTCTGTACAATTCGGAGAACCCCCAAATTCCACTCCTGGCTGGCCCCACCCACCCCACCCCGCCCCTCCCAGGAGTCCTCAGGCAGCCCATTTTGGGTGCAGGTAAGTGCAAGGTGTGCACAGAGGCTTGGGGAGGATGAAAAACGGGCCTACCGGAAGTTTGGGAAGGCCAGAAACAGGCCCTCCAGAGGGCCTCCGGAGCCTGGGGAGGCCGTTTTCGTCCTCCCGGAGGCTTGAGGAAAGCCTCTGGAGCCCAGGGAGGGCAAAAACATGCCCCCGCCCCACTGTGGTGCAGGAGGCCAACTAAGCCACACCCACCATGGCCACACCCACCCATCAACCAGACAGATAACCACTTGCTAAAATTTTTGAAGCCCATCCCTGTCTAGAACCCAGCTATTTATATGAAGGCTACAGTACTCCTAGCCTTAGCAAGACACACAGATTACTTGCCAAGTGAAAACTTAAGAGGAATCAGTGAGCTGACACATACAGCCTTTCTATTCCTTCACTGCAAGGACCATGGTGTTTTCCTGAGAAAAGAGCTGAAGAACAATAAGCTCATTCTGACTGCACTCAGAAAATGTTGCTAAGTAAATGAGAGGTGTCATTCACCACCTCTTACCACTCATTAAAATGCACTAAATAAGCACCATTCAGGTTTCACTTGCCCCATTTCAAACCAGAATAATGTTTCTAAGAATTGATTGTTGGTGTAAGATTAACTAGAGTCTATAAGGAACAGCTGGTCAAAGTATTAGAGTGATGCTAATGATCTCAATATTTCAAATGGATTATTTGACAATTTGTTCTAAATATAGTTCTCTACCAAACACAGTACCCTTGATGGACCTCCCCATGGGTTAGACCACAAAACCCAGGGGTGAAATCCAGCAGGTTCTGAAGAATCGGTAGCACAAATTTTGAGCAGTTCAGAGAACTGGCAAATACAACCTCTGGCTGGCCCCAGAGTGGGGTGGGAATGGGAATTTTGCAGTATCGTTCCCCTGGAGTGGGGTGGGAATGGAGATTTGGCAATATCCTTCCCCCAGGAGTGGGGTGGGAATGGAGATTTGGCAGTATCCTTCCCCTGCCACACTCACCAAGCCACGCCCACCGAGCCATGCCCACCAAGCCACACCACACCCACCAAGTCAAGCCCACAGAACCGGTAGTAAAAAAAAAAAATCATTTCACCACTGACAAAACCTAGCCAGTTTACATACTAATTCCTAGCCAACATAGATACCTGAAGGACTCAACATTGGGATAGTTTGAAGGCCTCTAGGAGCTGCCATCCTAGAGCAACAGATGAAGAGAAGCTGATTTAATTGCTATGTAACTCTCCAAGCTCAAAATTATTCTAGATTCTTTATAATTAGTCTGATGGAGAATACATTTCTTTTTTGATTATTCCAAAGACCATTTCAGGGCTGGAATCCTAACATATCCTATTAGATTGCCACTTTCAATCTCAGTTGGTGGAGGTAGATGGAATTCATCACTGCCACTTTCTCTCAATCTCAGCTTCTCCGTTGTAACCCAATTACAGTGACCTATCTTGTTGGATTTGTGAGGGCAAACACAATCACAATTTTGGAGCGCTTTGCGAAATAAAGCCATCCGTGCCATTATCCCTGTTCAGATAGTGGGCAGGAGAGCAGTCTCTGGGTATGAGCTTCAGGGAAGGGTACCTCTTCCATTCTTTATAAAGTTATAGAACCTAAAAAGAGTAATTCCCCCCACCCCTATTTGTATCCATTTATATCAGCTTCACGCCCTGCCATTCTTGATACCCTGCCTAGAGTCACATCCGATGAGATGGGCAGTCATCATTTATTTATTTAACAAACAAATAAATAAATACAGAGACCATCTTTTCGGATTTTCTCCACATTTGGTGCTGGTGGGATGCTCTATTTTGGCTCCCATTCTGCTTCTTGCTAGGTAAATTTATAGAACAAGAGTGTCAAACTGGCGTCCCAGGGGCTGGATGTTTCACACACAAGCCAAGCCCGCCCCAGCTCCATGACTGGGGAAAACGTCATGTGACAGCAACGGGACGTGGCGAGTTTGACACCCGTGTTATAGAAGAATACAGGTACAATTAGTCTTCAACTTATAACACAATTGAGCCCTGAATTAGAACTTAAAACTTAGAATAAGTACTGTCACATTAAATAAATAAATAAATAAATATTTTTATTTCTATACCGCCCTTCTCCTGAAGGACTCAGGGCGGTGTACAGTCTATTAAAAGACACAAAGACAGACATCAATTAAAAATAATTAAAATTATTAAATAATTTCGGCTCAGATTTAAAACCCCCAAAATTTAAAACACCCAATTTAAAATCATTACATTGATAGCCCGGCCTGGTGGAACAACAGGGTCTTGAGGGAATGTACATTGTATGTAATGTATGCCGATTAGTGTACATTGAATGTACACTAATCGGCATACATTAAAATGAAATTTCATTGCATGCAGCTCTTAAAGGGTCACCACCTCCAATATTTATTTATTTATTTATTTATTTATTTATTTATTTATTTATTTAT
>WNWU01000095.1:2168768-2179906 GCA_012654045.1 Ptyas mucosa
ATTCTATTCACCTTTGGGACAACCATAACCTGGATGATTCAGAATTCCCATAGACACTTTGGAATATTGGCCATCATCAGCATCTAAAGACGCCTCAACTGAGGAGCCTCTTTCATAATCTAATTCCTAAGCCATACTTACATCCAATTGTTCTAGGAAGAAAATAGTCAAACTATTTTCACAACTTCCCTGATCATCTTCCAGTGATCAGGAATTCCAGGCAGATCATTCCATCTTCACTAGCCTGTTGGGACTCAATACTACTAATAGCAATAGCACTTAGTCTTATATACCGCTTCATAATGCTTTACAGCCCTCTCTAAGTGGTTTACAGAGCCAGCATTTTACCCCCAACAATCTGGCTCCTCATTTTACCCACCTCGGAAGGATGGAAGGCTGAGTCAACCTTGAGCCTTGGTGGGCTTCGATCCGCCAAACTGCTGGCAGCCGGTGATCAACAGAAGTAGTCTGCAGTACTGCACTCTAACCACTGTTCCACTGTGGCTCATACTAGCTACAGAGAATGGGGAGACACTTGTCTCCTTGACCAATGAGATGGCCTTGCATGGTTCCTTCCATAATTTCTGAAATCATTTCTAATGATAAAGTCCACATGGACCAAATCTTGATGATCTTTAGGAAAACTTTGAAAAACTGGTGCTTTAAGTAGGCTGGGCAATTTGTGAACCTGTTTTTTTTTTTTTTTTAGTTTGACTGATGTTTTTATTTGTGATTATAGTTTCCCCTAATGTGAGCTATTAAAGTCGATATGGTTATTATTGATTTTTTTTCTCCCTCTCCCTTTGTTTTTAAAATGTATATATCACATGGTTGATATAGTTTATGCTATTGATTATATGGTGGTTTAGAGTTGGCAGGGCAATTGAGATGGCTTATAAATTGATTAAATAAATAACAATAACAATTTCGCCCTTATCATCATGGTAGCGCTATAAAATTAAACAAGGCTGCCCAAACAAAACCTTTATATTTCAGCTTGAATTCAATAGAGAAAGTTAAGGGACACCCTTTGAAAGAGTGCACATAAAAAAAAAAAAGCAAGGTAATTATTCCAGAATCCTGAGATAGAGATGTCAAAATAGCAACTAGGAAACAAGCTCTTTCTTGAAAAAATCATCTTTTTGGAGTCTGTGGAGATTTTCAGTCATCCAGGTCATAGTTGTCTCAAAAGTGCTTTTTCAAAAGGCAACTGGACCTATTTTTTCCTTGAGGAAAAAGGGGAAAAAATAGTCCACTTTTTTCTTTCTCAGTGATTTTTTTTTTCTCCTCAAGGAAAAAACAATCCAGTTGCCTTTTGAAAAAGCATTTTTGAGATCTTTTTGGGGTCCTTAGATGTTTGTTCTAATATCATGCAAATCACAGTGCGACTGTACAATATGCTGAGCTAGGACAAAATAGATATGGATAGTCCATGATTATGTCATGTGTGATAACTAGAGAATTGTAGGAACTCAGTCCTTGTCTTAGTATGTTGTGTGAATCAGGACATTGTATTAAGCCTTTTTATGATTTGTTCTTTCTTTCTTTATTCTTTATTGGCCAAGTGTGTGATTGGACACACAAGGAATTTGTCTTTGGTGCATATGCTCTCAGTGTACATAAAAAGACAAGATACATTTGTCAAAAATCATAAAGTACAACACTTAGTGATAGTCATAGGGTACAAATAAGCAATCAAATCGTACTAGGAAACAATCAATATAAATCGTAAGGATACAAGCAACAAAGTTACAGTCATGCAGTCATAAGTGGGAGCAGATGGGTGATAGGAACGAGGAGAAGATTAATAGTAATGTAATGCAGTCTTAGTGAATAGTTTGACAGTGTTGAGGGAATTATTTGTTTAGCAGAGTGATGGCATTCGGGGAAAAACTTCTTGTGTCTAGTTGTTCTGGTGTGCAGTGCTCTATAGCGTCATTTTGAGGGTAGGAGTTGAAACAGTTTATGTCCAGGATGCGAGGGCTCTGTAAATATTTTCACCGTCCTCTTTTTGACTCATGCAGTATACAGGTCCTCAATGGAAGGCAGGTTGGTAGTAATTTTTTTTTCCTGCAGTTCTAATGATCCTCTGAAGTCTGTTTTGTTGGGTTGCAGAACCAAACCAGACAGTTATAGAGGTACAGATGACAGACTCAATAATTCCTCTGTAGAACTATATCAGCAACTCCTTGGGCATTTTGAGCTTCCTGAATTGGCGCAGGAAGAACATTCTTTGTTGTCCTTTTTTGATGACAAAGTTCAGACAAAGTATGTTGTATGACACGATCTTAGTTTTGGCAACCCAGATGTAAGCTTTACTGTGTTGTGTGCACCTAGGTTAAATGCAGAAAATGATCATATCCTTTTCCCCCTTCTCCCTTCTTGTGCCTATTTACATTGTAAACCATATGAGACCTAGATTGATCCTGCCCTTTCCTTCTAATGGAATGGAATGAGAGTAACCAGAGCATCTGTGAAAAGGAAGGACGAGTACCAATGCAAAAGTTGAATTAATAAAGCAATAAAATAATCCTAGAAACAAATGAATCCATTGAGTCTCCTGAATCTTCTGCTCAAAGGCAGAGATCTGAATGAAAATATTCCAGACAGGTAGCTGCCCAGGCTCTGGTTGAACACATTCAATAATGGGGAGGCCACCACCCCAGTTACTTAATCAAATGCCTATGGAGATTCTCCAGTCATCCAGGTCATGGTTGTCCCAAAGGTGCTTTTTCAAGAGGCAACTGGACTTTCTCGTTTTTCTTTGAAGACATTTCACTTCTCATCCAAGAAGCTTCTTCAGCTCTTCTTCAGAAGCTTCTTGGATGAGAAGCAAAACATCTTTAAAGAAAAAAAAATCAGAAAGTCCAGTTGCCTCTTGAAAAAGCACCTTTGGGTTACTTAATCAAAATTTGTGCATTTTATTTATAACTTATGACAATGATTCACCACCTCAGTCCCATTTCTTGGCTCATTCTCTTGTTCTTTGCTGTGGTTGTTCAGTTGCGAAGTGGTGTCCGACTCTTCATGATTCCATGAACTATAGCATGCCAGGCGCCCCTCTGTCTTCCAGGAGGAAGTTTGGGAGTTTGCACAAATTCATATCCATTGTGTCAATCTCTTGTTCCTACGCTCAGCCTAATCTCCCTTGCAGGATGATTGTGAGTTGCAAACGTTGTTCTGAGAGTGAGGTTGGACAGTGGAGGAGAGCTAAGAAGTCAACAAGTTAGGAAGAAAAGGTACATTGTGTGAGGTCCAGCTATTTCATGCAGTCAAAGCAGTAGCTCATCAGAATATAACTACGCCGATATTTATAGCACAGGCTCCAGAATAGTTGATAGCTCAACCTGTTCTAAATGATGAACAGCTGCTACTTTTCTTTTTTTGTATTGGGGGGGATGGGTTGTTTTTCCATCAGGTGTGCTCCTTCAAAAACAAAACAACACAGCTTTCACTCCGCAAAATGTTCTTTGTCTCCAGATAAAATCTTAAACTTGGTATATTCAAGTCTGTGAATTCCTCAGCTTTCTCTTTGAAACAGATTAACAGAATTGGAAGGGCCCCTGCAGGTCATTGAGTCC
This sequence comes from Ptyas mucosa, assembly GCA_012654045.1. NCBI lineage: Eukaryota > Metazoa > Chordata > Lepidosauria > Squamata > Colubridae > Ptyas > Ptyas mucosa. The sequence continues at coordinate 2,172,350 of WNWU01000095.1, forward strand.
AAACCCCCTGCCCAAGCAGGAGACCCTACTGTACATCTGCCTCTACCTAGGATCGAACTCACAACGTCCTAATTGTGAGGCAAGAGTTCCACCTCTAGGCCACTTTGGCTTTGTGTTGCTCAGGTCACAAAGCTTTGGACCTTCTGTGTTTTTCCCGTTGCAAACATCCTAATCTGGGGTTCTGGGTCATTGGTTTGGAGTGCCAATTTTTTTTTGGGGGGGGGGAGTTAGATACAACTTGTTTGTTAGGTGTGGCTGATGACACCACCATATTTTGATGAAACACTACCGAAGGATCAAAGCTGCTGTGATTGTTATTTTGTCATGGAATTTTTACCAATGCAATGACATGACAAGACTACATGAAGAAAATACCACACAGACACACACACATATGTAGGGAAACAATTATCACTTATTTGTGAGTATGCCCTTTTTCTATTCTCCGGTCACATTACTTAGAGTAGAATCCTATGTTCCTGAAGAGAGTTGGTGAGGGGTCATCAGGGGTTCGCTTCTGCGGGTTCACAGGGGTTCGGGAGAACCTCTAGCTAAGATTCTATGCAGTTCAGAGAACCCCCAAATCCCACTCCTGGCTGGCTACGCCCGTCCCGCCCCTCCCAGGAGTCCTCACACGGCCCTTTTTGGATGCAGGTAAGTGCGGGGTACGTGTGGAGGCTTGGGGAGGGTGAAAATGGGCCTACCGGAAGTTTTTTTTTTTTTAATTATTTATTTATTCTTATTTATATGCCGCCCTTCTCAGGAGACTCATGGCGGCTTACAATGCGTTAAGCAATAGCCTTCATACTTTTGTATATTTTATACAAAGTCAGCTTATTGCCCCCACAAACCGGGAAACTGGCCTGTTTCTGGCCACCAGAGGGCCTCCAGAACCTGGGAAGGCTGTTTTGCCCTCCCGGAGGCTCAAGTAAAACCTCGGGAGCCCGGGGAGGGCAAAAATGCCCCCCTCCCGCTGTGGTGCAGGAGGCCGACTAGGCTACGCCCACCATGGCCACGCCCACCCAGCAACCTGGCAGAGAATCCCTTGCTAAATTTTTTGAAGCCCACCCCTGGTCATCATGAGACAGAACACCTTTCTGTCAGTGGAGAAGGAACCCAGGGATACAAAATAAGATAGGATGGGAGATGTTGGAGCTAATAGAAGTTATTAAATTGCAGGAAGAAGCTCAGAAACAAAACCCAGATTTGCTTTTTAAAGCAGGAGCTATTTTGCTAAAGGAATCTCAAAGGTGCTTTTGTTCAAAAGGCAACTGGACTTTTTCCTTTCCTTTTTTCTTTTTTTCTTTTCTTTTTTTGAGGAAAAAGAAGACGGTTCACTTCTCGAAACATCTTCTTCTTCCTCAAGGAAAAAAAAAAAAACCAGTCCAGTTATCTTTTGAAAAAGCACCTTTGAGACAACAATGACCAGGAGGACTGAGAATCTTCGTAGATAAAGAAAGCATCTTTGAAGAAGTGGCTCACAATAAGCGTTGTTAAGGGGAAGCTTAAGAAAAAAAACACCTTCAAGTCATTTCCTTCATGTAGTTTTCTTGGGAAGAACATGGAAACAGATTTCAATTGTCCTCCTTTGGGCTCCTTATTTGATTTCTTAATCTGATCTTGGTATTTTTTGTAATGGTCTCTTATTCAAACATGAGTGATGCTGCTACACTTAGCTAGATGTTCTCCTGCCGCAATGCCTACGGTGCTTGGCAACCAGAAATTCTGGTTCCAATTGTGGTTGTTAGTCAAGGACTACCTATATTTCATTATTTTCTCTGAAATCTCAACGTAGGATACAGGGTGGGTATCTCACAACCTTCTGAGATAAATGGAACTGAATGTTAATCCCTTCAGACTTGAACCCATGTTTCTGTCCTCTCCAATCCATCACCTTAATTATTACACTGACATATAGAATATAAATAATATAGAATATAGAATATTTATTTATTGGTTCGATTTATATGCCGCCCTGCTCCAGAGACACAGGGCGGTTTACAATACGTTAAGCAATAGCCTTCGTAGTTTTGTATATACCTGCTTAGTAGGGCTTTTGGCCCCCCATAAGCGGTGTTCTTTTTTATACAAAGTCAGCTTATTGCCCCCACAATCCGGGTCCTCATTTTACCTACCTCGGAAGGATGGAAGGCTGAGTCAACCTTGAGCCTGGTGAGATTTGAACTTGCAGTAATTGCAGGCAGCTGGCAGCTAAGTGCTACTTTTTTTTTTTTTTTAATTTGATTTATATGCCGCCCTTCTCCGGAGACTCAGGGCGGCTTACAATGCGCTAAGCAATAGCCTTCATACTTTTGTATATTTATACAAAGTCAGCTTATTGCCCCCACAAACTGGGTCCTCAATTTACCTACCTTAGAAAGGATGGAAGGCTGAGTCAACCTTGAGCCTTGGTGAGATTCGAACCTGCAATAATTGCAGGCAGCAATTTATACTTTAACAGCACTTTAGTCCGCTGCGCTCACCTTCCTTGGTGAGAATATTTTTCTTACTTAAGCCTGTGGCAATATACTATACTCCATAGTCAGGTTGTGCTAATGACACTATGATAATCAATGGTGCTCATTAACATTGATAAATATAATAATAGTAGGAATGGAAGAAAACCTTTTCAATGTGAATGAGAACACTGTCTTTGATCAGCAATTTTATTAGATTGCCAGGCACTCTTCTATCTACCAAGAAGTCAGCTCCATCGGGTTTAGCCAAATGAGTCTACAGCAGGGGTTCCCAACCCTTGGCAACTTTAAAATGTATGGACTTCAACTCCCAGAATTCCCTAGCCAGCCATGCTTGCTGGGGGATTCTGGGAGTTGAAGTCCACAGGTCTTAAAGTTGTCAGGACTGGGAACCCCTGGTTTACAGGGTTGAATTTTTTAGACATGCTTCTTTCTAAGACAAAGATCTGATAGTGAAACTCAATTTTTGAGGAGGTGGTGCATATTTGGTCCTGGGTTTCCATGTTATGCTTTGAATTTCCTATCCTCCAATCCTATCAATTGATTCAACGGCTCGGTGATATGTGGGTTGTTTTTCTGCCTCTTGTTTCTTTTCGTCAGGCAAAAATGGGAAATTGTTGTTGTTGTTAGTTGCGAAGTCGTGTCCCACCCATCATGACCCGATGGACAATGTTCCTTCAAGCCTTTCTATCCTCTGCCATCCTCTAGAGTCCATTTATGCTCACGCCGACTGCTTCAGTGACTCCATCCAACCACCTCATTCTCTGTTGTCCCTTTCTTCTTTTGCCCTCAATCTTTCCCAGCATTAGGCTCTTCTCCAGTGAGTCCTCCCTTCTCATTAAGTGGCCAAAGTATTTGAGTTTCATCTTCAGGACCTGGCCTTCTAAAGAGCAGTCAGGGTTGATCTCCTCTAGGACTGACCAGTTTGATCTCCTTGCAGTCCAAGGGACTCACAGGAGTCTTCTCCAGCACCATCGTTCAAAGGCCTCCATTCTTTGGCACTCAGCCTTTCTTGTGGTCCAACTTTCGCAGCCATACATTGCAACTGGGAAAACCATAGCCTTGACTATACACACTTTTGTTGGCAGGATGATGTCTCTGCTTTTTAGTATGCTGTCTAGATTTGCCATAGCTTGGGAAATCTCTGTTCAAGCCTTGAAACTTGGAAAAAGAGGCACGAGTCTTGCAATGTCTTTGAGGTTAGCACGTTTATGATGGCATAACCATTCAGGCATGGCCGTCCACTTCCTCAGGAGTACAAAGGCTGTCCTAAGTTATAAATACACAAATGTGAACAGTCAGGCAGGGACGGCGAATATAGAGAGATGGGTTGGGGAAATGAAATATCAGCGCAAACTCTTTGTTATTTTTCAATGCATCTGACCATCTACAACTCTCCAAATTCATATAAAAAGGGAGATCGTATGCCTTGTTAAGAGTTAATAATCTGCCATTTCCTTTCCTTTTGTTGCCAGTTGGCATACATTCTTTACTAGCCAAAGTAGCTTTATTGGTTGATTTTGCCTTCCACCTACTGGGCACTTAAAGAAATAACAAGCACACCATTTTTTTAAACATGGGAAAAATAAAAATAAATGTGGATTAAATTTATCTTTAATTCACAAAACCTATTAAATCCTGTGGAAATATGCTATATGCACCCCTTATGTGCATAAAAGCCTATAGATGGGTATAGTTCCTCTGTTGCCCAAGTAATCTGGACTAAGGTAGATAATAACTACCCTAATTAAAGGATCAGGATTAAGGATGGATGAAAATTTTTGTTCAAAACATGTTCTGATGAAAAAGTGTTAAAACCCACAAAGGAACATGGTGTTTGAGGTTCTTCAAATATAGAAAAAGATGTCAAGGGCAGGTATTCTATCTCACTAAAGCGGATAGGGAAAAAAAGGAATTGATAGGTGTACCATACACACAAAGAGGGGAAAAAGGGATTACAACTTTAGCAGTTCAAATGTTCATGTGTACATCTAGGAACCTGATCTAAATTAGAGGTGCAACATCTGGAATCCTATGTGGTTCTCCAAAGTCTTAGATAAAGTCTTAGATAAACCTATTCAGAAGTCTTGGACAGAAGTCTCGGAGACTTCTGAATAAAGGTACAGGTAAAGGTTCCCCTTGCATATATGTGCTAGTCATTCTCGACTCTAGGGGGCGGTGCTCATCTCTGTTTCAAAGCCGAAGAGCCAGCACTGTCCAAAGACGTCTCCATGGTCATGTGGCCGGCAGGACTAAACACCAAAGGCGCACAGAATGCTGTGACCTTCCCACCAAAGGTGGTCCCTATTTTTCTACTTGCATTTTTTACATGCTTTCGAACTGCTAGGTTGGCAGAAGCTGGGACAAGTAATGGGAGCTCACCCTGTTACGTGGCACTAGGGATTTGAACCGCTGAACGTCCGATCTTTCGATCGAAAAGCTCAGTCCTTAGCCACTGAGCCACCGCATCATATAAATTACAATATTGTAATTTAAATTATAAATAAACTTATAATTTGATTGAATGGGAAACATTCAGTCATCGTATTTATTAGAGATTGTCTGTTGTAACAATATTTGAAGGTTAATGAAATAGACGGGTTTTAGATTTCATCTTGATCTCACCCACAACTTTGTAGGGTGCAACTGTTGGCCCCCTTGACTCCAAAATCAATTTGATGCACCCTTGTTTTGATCCTTCTCCATCATCCTTAAAAAAAAAATTCTGAATAGAAGCATTGAAAATTCTGTGCAAGGAACAAAAAGCATGGGCAAGCAATCCAATATAGGTCCCGATATCACTTGTCTGGTGTGTGGAACTCACTTCCCTTCCTCCTTCGTAAAAGAGAGATGGAGACCACGGCTTGGCATCTTTGCTTAATCTTAATTTTGCAAGGTCAAAAACATAATAAATAACATTGAGAGTGGTGCACTCATCCACTCTCCTTAATCTTTCTCTGTTGTTCTTGTCTTGATTTTTTTTTTTTGGCAATTACCCAATTGGTGCATATGAAATATTGAGCTTGACCTTACCAAGTCAAGAATGAAGCATGCCTCTTAGAGAAGGCCTGTTCCTCATCTCAATCTCATTCTGATTCCCGTTGGAATGAAAAGTAAAGAACAAGTAAGTGATACTTTCCTCCAATATTCGCAACATTCCCTATATTTTCTTATTAGAATAAATAGTACAATAAAAAGGCTAAAGGTAAAGGTTCCTCTTGCACATATGTGCTAGTCATTCCCGACTCTGGGGGGGGGGTGCTCATCTCCGTTTCAAAGCCGAAGGGCCAGCACTGTCCGAAGACGTCTCCGTGGTCATGTGGCCGGCATGACTAAACGCCAAAGGCGCACGGAACACTGTTACCTTCCCATCAAAGGTGATCCCTATTTTTCTACTTGCATTTTTTACGTGCTTTCAAACTGCTAGGTTGGCAGAAGCTGGGACAAGTAAGAGGAGCTCACCCCATTACGCAGCACTAGGGATTCAAACCGCTGAACTGCTGACCTTTCGATCGACAAGCTTAGCATCTTAGCCACTGAGCCACTGCGTCCCTCTATAAAAAGGCTATCCTAAGGCAGTAAGAACTGCCCCCTATTAGCCAAAGTAAGATTCATTTTCCCCTAAAGGAAATCAATCCTGACTGTTGTTTGGAAGGACAGATACTGAAGCTGAAGCTCAAATACTTTGGCCACCAAATGAGAAGAGAGGATTTATTGGAAAAGATCCTGATGTTGGGAAAGATTGAAAAGCAAAAGGAAAAGGGGAGAACAGATGATGAGATGGTTAGATAGTGTCATTGATGCAATGAACATGGATTTAATTAAACTCTGGGAGACAGTGGAGGTGTGCTATGGTCTATGGCAGGGGTCCCAACCCCCAGTCTGTGGATCAGCACTTGTCTGTGGCGTGTGCCAGAAACCAGGCCGCACAAACAAGCGAAGCCCCATCTATGGGGTGTCAGGGTTCTGACGGATGCTCTAATTAAATCATGAACTTCGAGCCAAACTTCAAAAGATATCCAGTTATTTATTAGGAGCTTCATGTCAGCACGTTCCAAGTGAAGCCAACTCTGACCCCACATAATTTATGGTCAGACTTGACCTGTTTCCCCCACTTCCCCCAGAGTGTGTTATCAATCACATTTGCCAACAGACAGTTTCACAAGTTGTAGAAATCACTCCCCTCCGGCCACTGTGGGTAACCGTGGGAGACAGCCTTGTTAGCTTTCCAATAGAATCAACTTGTTTTAAATATTAAACAAAAGAAAACAGAATAGGAGGCTACGTTGGAAGTCCACACTGTAACATTCTTCTGGAATATCTCAGCGTTATCATTTTACTTAATCAAAACAACAGCTGCCTGTAATTATTGCAGGTTCGAATCTCACCAAGGCTCAAGGTTGACTCAGCCTTCCATCCTTTCTAAGGTAGGTAAATTGAGGACCCAGTTTGTGGGGGCAATAAGCTGACTTTGTATAAATATACAAAAAGTATGAAGGCTATTGCTTAGCGCATTGTAAGCCGCCCTGAGTCTCCGGAGAAGGGCGGCATATAAATCAAATTAAAATAAAAAAATAAAAAATAAACAAGAAAAGTGAAAGTCCATGTCAGAAAAAAGAAAGAAAAAGGATACAAATTGCCAGGATTTGTCCACGATATACTCTAAAGCATTTTGATTCAGCCAGTCTTGTTATCTTCAAAAACCCCATTTGCAGAAAATTCCCTGATTGTCCTCCAAACGCTGAGATCTTCACCAAAAGGAACCACCACTAATCAAGGGGAGAACATCAATCTCTAGCCATCCCTGTGGGAAGAAATATCCATCTGGTTCAGTTCCAAGCCGGGATAAAGACACTGGAAACATGGAGGCTGATTGGAAAGAGAGTTTAATGGTGAAGCAGAACCACCAAGCTCATGGTCCTGGTGCAGTATATATAGCCTGAAGATGACTGGTGCAGCCTGAAGATGACGAATGAGACTTCGTCGAAACGTCGCCAAGACACTTCCAATTTTATGCGGGAGAAAACCCGAATAACCAAAGACCTACATATATATATATATATATATATATATATATATA
>WNWU01000095.1:2180006-2196201 GCA_012654045.1 Ptyas mucosa
CTTGAGCGTCCTGTTCCTGGGCAAGAACATGTATTCTATTGGCTGCTGTCAGACTCCCATGGGGCCATGTGGGGTCATGTTTGTCTGAGCTCCCAGGTTTGGTTGAAGCTTGGAGGCTAATGATGTAATGAAGAGGCTTGTGTTCCGAAAGGGTATAGGGCAATTCCTATTGTGTGTTAATGGCTTTGTCCTGGTTTGGATCTTGAGTGAGGGCTAATCCCATCACCCTGGAGCTGAAGGTCTTTTGTCTTGTAGATAGGCTGGCCCAGTCCTGCTGGGGCTATTACAAAGGTGGGGGCTGCTTTCCAACAGTATGTTTCTCCTTTAAGGAAATATAATATTCTGCCGTTTTAATATTTCTCAAAATATTTAGAATAGAATAGAATAACAGAGTTGGAAGGGACCTTGGAGGTCTTCTAGTCCAACCCCCTGCTTAGGGAGGAAACACTACAACACTTCAGACAAATGATTATCCAACATCTTCTTAAAAACTTCCAGTGTTGGAGCATTCACAACTTCTTGGAGCAAGTTGTTCCACTCATTAATTGTTCTCACTGTCAGGAAATTTCTCATTAGTTCTAAGTTGCTTCTCTCTTTGATTAGTTTCCACCCATTGCTTCTTGTCCTGCCCTCAGGGGCTTTGGAGAATAGCTTGACTCTCTCTTCTTTCTGGCAGCCCCTGAGATATCGGAACACTGCTATCATGTCTCCCCTAGTCCTTCTTTTCATTCAACTAGACATACCCAGTTCCTGCAACCATTCTTCAGATGTTTTAGCCTCCAGTCCCCTAATCATCTTGGTTGCTCTTCTCTGCACTCTTTCTAGAGTCTCCACATCTTTTTTACACCGTGGCGACCTGAATGCAGTATTCCAAGTGTGGCCTTACCAAGGCATTGTAAAAGTGATATTAACACTTCACGTGTTTCATTCATTTCATTCTTCTAGGAGCGGGGTGGGTGCTAACGTTGTACAGTCCAATCCTCCAGCTTCTTCCTGTCCTGTTTAATTGCAAAGGGACATTTGAAAGCCACCGTTGTGCAAAATAACCCTTATTCCACAACCAAGGAAAACTATAACGAAAGAGCAGCCTAGCACTTTGGCACTTAATTTGCTGGAGGAAGTAGGAAGTAGCATCGGAGGCAGGTGGGGTAAGGAATTTCACCAAGGGAACACCACCCTCTATTAAGTTCCCGCATATCAGCCTACAAAACTTGCTTTCCCAGGAATTCCCTTTGCACAGCGAAGCTTAATTGGTTCAGTAACCAAAGACAAACAATGGCATGTGAATACAGAGGCATACCACCAATCTGGACACAGCACAAAGCAGCTGCATGGAAACTCCCTAAGCTAAGAATGTGCTCACTCATCTAAATGACAGATGTCCAAAGTGGATGCCAAAAGAGTTCACTAGGAATTTGTCTCTATTATTAAACACCTTTGTGCCTAGTAATTGCTCCACAGTCCTTGAATTTAAGGTACTTGCAAGCTCCCTGGTTTTTATTTTTTAAACGGCCAATGGGAGACAGAATGCACCTTTTCACGATCCTTTCCCAACACAAATCAATGGGAAATTATGCTGTTTTTATAGGGTGCTTTGCTGCCAAATGTTATGTCGTGATCGTGGGGCTTTCTGCCCAAAATAAGTCTGGGGGGTTCCATCTGGCCTTTGGACAGCTGGTTGCACACTCTAGTGTAACAACAACAAAGAAAGCATGCAAACATCTCTGTTTTCCAGCCCTGAAGAGAGAAAAAGACTCTTAGCTTGTAGATGGTTGTTGTTAAATTCACTCCAAATCATGATGCAGGAATACAGCAGAAATAGCTTCTGTGGCTTTGTTCCTAAGCCAGTTTAGTTGCAAATAAATGTTCTTTTGAAGCGGCAAGCATAATTTTTAAACCAAGATGACATGTAAGGCTCTACATGTCAACATCCATCCCACACAATGAAATTAAATACTCCACTTAGTAATAACAATGAGGTTTGCTATTGCTTATTTCATGTTTTTAGATATTTACTTGGTCTCCCTTAGATAGTCCCGCTGTGCCCATACTTTCTATTGTTTTGTAAACTGCAGTTAAATGGCTCTAGTTTCTCTGTTTCTTAATCAGTCATTTAGGTATTTCCAACTTTTTTTTTTGACCCTGATGAACATTACCTCACTAGGATTCTCTACAAGTAATGATTGTGTTCTTGTAAGGTCCTGCATGTGTCATCAGCAATGGCATCTAAGCAGGGGTGGGTTTTACTTACCTTTACTACCGGTTCGCATCGTGCCTGCGCTTCTGCGCATGCGCAGATCACTTCGGATGACATCCGGGTCAGTGGGCGGAGCCTCCCGCTGGTTTTACTACCATTTCTATAGAACCGGTCCGAACTGGGGGCAACCCACCATTGCATCTAAGCCCCCCCATTTTTCCATAGGCCTGTTTTTGATTGCCTTTAATTTTTTCCAGGCATTGAATCTGCTCCAATCATCATCATCATCATCATTTAATGACCCCATAATCCTTTGTGGAATGGAGTCTGGGCAACTGAATGGAGCAAGCAGAGTGTTTTAATGGCCAGATGCCCTTCCTGTCACCAATGCAGAGTTTTGTTCAGCAGGTGTATTCTCAGTGTGCCCAGAGAGAGAAATATCTGCCTCTACCTAGGATCGAACTCACAGTCTCCTGATTGTGAGGCGAGAGCTCCACCTCTAGGCCACCGCACCACTCCATTGGATCTGCTCCAATGTCACCTGCAAATATGTTGGCTGTAGCTTCATTATCACAGCTTCCAGTGACCAATCTGGTTTGACCTCATCTAGATTATATGATTAGTTTGTCTTGAGGTCCAGTGTATACCCAACAAGTTTGTCCAGTGTTGCAGTCCAGAGGCATCTGTTCTTCTTCATTCGGCTTTTCTTTTATAAATTGTCTGTTACAACTGACAATGCCATGCTAATCAAATCTTGATAATTCAAGGTTGATGTAGCTTTCCATCCTTCCAAGGTTGATAAAATGAGGACCCAGATTGTTGGGGGCAATATGCTGACTCTGTAAACCACTTAGAGAGGGCTGAAAGGACTGTGAAGCAGTATATAAGTCTAAGGGCTATTGCTATTTCACCCATGTTTTGGGGGTTGTGCATATTCAATATTCATGTCAAGATAAGAAACTCCAGATAAACAATTAGGCAAGACAAAATTAGCTCAGACCAACACCTACGATTTGCATTTCCCCTTTTGCCTATAGAGCCAGCCATGACCCCTACACGACCCCATCGGAATCCAGAAGGTATAAAACCCACCGACCCTCAACTCCATTTTGTCAGCTGTTCCAGAATCACACGCTGCCGATGGTTCTGCTTCATCAATAAACCAACTTTCTTTCCAATCAGCCTCCATTTTATTCCCAGTTTCAAACTAGACCTGGATTTTTTCTTTCAACACAGTTAAGGGGTTGATTTGGTACTAGGGGGAATCAGATGCAAGACCAGTCTCTGAGGTTTAGGAAAATTTACTAGATACCAGTGGTGGGTTCCTCCCGGTTCAGCCTGGTTCTCCCGAGCTGGTAGCGGTGACGTTATGATATCACTAAACCAGTTCTGCCCCCCCCCGCCGCCCCCCCTCCCACCCAGCCCCGTGTTATTCTTACCTTTTATTTGGCCTCACCCCCAATCTATTGCTGCCTCCTGAGTCCCAGCTGATGGCTAGAGGGAAAAAAACTGTTTAAACTCTTGCCGCATGGCTTCAAAGGGCCGCCCTACAGCTGATCAGTGTTAAAAGAAAACAAATGAGTAGACCAGTGCCTGCAAAAATACATGAGTAGACTGGTGCCTGCAAAAATAAATGGGTAGACCAGTGCCTGCAAAAATACATGAGTAGACCGGTGCCTGCAAAAAATAAATGGGTAGATCAGTACAGCTCTGCAAGCAGTTAAAATCCTGGTAGACCAGTACCTCTGCTAAATCCTAACTAATTGTCACATGACCATCAAGCCATGCCCACAAAATAAGCCACGCCCACAGAACCGGTAGAAAAAATTTAGAACCCAACCCTGCTAGATACCTATACAATATACTTTCACAAGCAGATCAGTTTTTCAGATCTGTCCAGAAGATGGCACTGTAAGCTAGTTTACTTTTCTAAAATATCCTGCTTTAAATCATTTGTAGCAAGAAAGTACACATGAAGAGATTGGCATGCCTGTGTGGGTGCCTGTGCACACACCTATACGTAATTCCAACCATTACGTACTCCTTGTTCTAAATAGCATTGCAGATGAAATTACAAATAAATACAACTGAAGCTTAATCTTGCAAGTCTACAAATCTTAACCTGCATTCCCTTAAGATCAGTGGTAAAGCGCATGATTTGAAGGGGGAGGGGGAATCCCAGACAGCCCGTAGATTAAAACATAGAGAGCTCATGCCAATCAATCAGTGTCTGTAAATTCAGAATTACCTGAACCAAAATGCTAATGGCACACATCAAGTTTAGGACTGTCTAGCTAATTCAATTTTTATAGTTCTGTTAGAAGAAATATCCTTCTGGGTTCAGCTCCAAGTGGGGAAAAAGACACTGGAAACATAGAGACTGCTTGGAAAGATGGTTTAATGGTGGACAGGATCACATGGCTTGAGTTCCTGAACAGAAAAAAAGGGCCGAGATGCAGCGAGTCCCCGGGTTTTATGCCCTCTCTGGCTTTGAAGTTCCTGGGGCCCCCAAAGAGTATCCTGATTGATTGTCAGACTCCCAAGGGGTGGGGGTCTTAGCTAGCCTTGCTGGCTGATGTAATCTTCCCAGGTGCCATGTGGTGAGTTTCTGTTGCTAGATGGATCCTATTGTGTTGCAGATGATGGTCCATTGACAAAGATTGAGTTTCTGCCTCTGGCCCATTGACAAAGGGTGGGGGCAGGAAGATGGGAGCTGCTTCATCTTTAAAACATGCTTCTTCATTTCTCATCCAGGGAAACATAATATTCTGACTTTTTAATATTTCCTAAAATATTTCATTCTTCTAGGAAAGGGGTGGGTGCTAACTTCCTACAGTTCCAAGGGCTTCAAATTGCCCATCATTCGAGTGGAATGCTTGCAGACAGAAAGATATTTCCTAATATTGTTTGGGGGGGGGGGGTTGCTGTTGTTCCTCCATGCTAAATCCCAAAACGTAAATTACACACAACAGCAGAAGCCAAACAAGATCATTGTTAGATCCAAATAATTCTCCGGCTGCCTTGCACATTCTCAATTAAAATTTAACCTGAATTAATCACTTCCAGTCCGAAAGACAAAAGACAACTTGCAGGCAGTGATTTTGTGCAATGGTGTAAGTTTAAAAGAAAGCATGCTTTTTAAAAGAAGAAAAGAAACAAAATTGAAGGGCAGTGATCCAATAATGAGGCTGTAATTAATTCTTCAGAAGGGAAACAATTACCCTTTCAGTTCTAAATAGATGATTAGAAAAGGTCAGTAATTTGCAAAACAATAAAGGGAATCGGTGGGAGGGGGAGGGGGGAAATAAAAAGTTGTTTGCTGGAAAAATTTCAGTTTTGGGATTCTTGAAGAACCATTTCAATTACATTTTTCCAGCCTAGACTTCAGAACTTGCATTGCATTAAATTAATTTCAGGGACAGTTTAGAATTTCTTTTGAATTTCTCTCAGGGATATTTTCACTTTAGGTAAAGGTAAAGATTCCCCTTGCACATATATGCTAGTCATTCCCGACTCTAGGGGCCGGTGCTCATCTCCGTTTCAAAGCCAAAGAGCCAGCACTGTCCAAAGACATCTCCGTGGTCATCTGGCCGGCATGACTGAACGCCAAAGGCACATGGAACGCTGTTACCTTCCCACCAAAGGTGGTCCCTATTTTTCTACTTGCATTTTTTACGTGCTTTCAAACGGCTAGGTTGGCAGAAGCTGGGACAAGTAACAGGAGCTCACCCCCGTTATGCGGCACTAGGGATCCAAACCGCTGAACTTTCGACTTTTCGATCGACAAGCTTCGATCGTCTTAGCCACTGAGCCACCGCGTCCCATATTTTCACTTTAAGAAGTTGCTAAAGGAGCAATGGGTAGAATCTTTGTTTTGCTATGGCAAAACAATTCCTTATTCTGCAGCCTCTCAGCTGCATGGGGCCATCAGTTTGAAAAATGGTCATAAGTCTCTTTTTTTCAGTGCTGTTGTAACTTCGAACAATCACTAAATGAACAGTTATAAATCAAGGACTACCTATACCTGTAGTTCTCTCCCACCAAACACTCTTGAAGTCTTTTTTTTTTTTACCCATTATGATGCCAACAGAGTCTTTTGAGGCCTTCCCCGAACTACCCTGCTCATAAAACACACACATACCGTAATGCTGCATGTTGTTTTGAAACACACACATACAAAAAATGTTTGGCCTGTAAATATTTAGTGAAGTCTTAAAAATATTTAATAGATGATCTAATCTCAGCATTGCACTTTCTGTGTTTACATGAATAAACACATCCGGTAAATGGCATCACTAGCAAGTGAAGTTAGATGTGAAAGCAAGGGTCTTGTCTAGCTGGTTTGATTCAGTCTGGGGAAACTGGGTTTTTTTTTTTTATCATTATTATTGTTATTATTTTTACTGCTCTGCCTGGGTTTCTTCCTGGGGAACAGAGCAGAACCTGTTGGTGCAGTCTGGAGAGCCAAAGCACTGGGCATCCTGCAGCTTTTCTACGTCTTGCAGGAGAACAATGAGAGTCCCACGCGCTGGGATGGCTTGGAGCTATGCTAAATTATGCTAAAATAATCAAGGCAAACAGAAAAAAAGAATAATTTCATTTCTCCGTTTCTTTTGACCTTACAGACATTTTCCTACCTGAAGCCTGCATGGTTTTCTTTTGTTTCTCTATTATTTATCTATATTTATTCATATTTGGCCACACATCACAAAGTGTCTCTGTTCAAAAGCATGTATCTGTGACTGCCAATCATTAAACATGGAAAAGGAAAGAGTACAAAGCTGTTTTCCTTCCTTCCTTCCTTCCTTCCTTCCTTCCTTCCTTCCTTCCTTCCTTCCTTCCTTCCTTCCTTCCTTCCTCCCTCCCTCCCTCCTTCCTTCCTCCCTCCCTCCTTCCTTCTTCCTCCTTCCTTCCTTCCTTCCTCCTTCCTCCTTCCTTCCTCCCTCCCTCCCTTCTCCCTCCTTCCTTCTTTCCTCCTTCCTTCCTTCCTCCTCCCTCCCTCCCTCCCTCCCTCCCTCCCTCTTTCTTTCTTTCTTTCTTTCTTTCTTTCTTTCTTTCTTTCTTTCTTTCTATTTGTTTTCCACCCACTCTTTGTTCTGTTTCTTTTCTTTCCTGTCATGGTGATAACAAAGATTCTAAACTAGCTAAGCCTTTTGATCTACAGGTAGCCTTCGACTTACAACCATCTGTTTAGTGACCATTCGAAGTTACAGTGGCACTGAAAAAAGTGACTTACAGCCGTTTTTCACGCGGCCGTTGCAGCATCCGCATGCTTACATGATTAAAATTCAGACACTTGGCAACTGGCACGTATTTATGACAGTTGCAATGTCCCGGGGTCACATGATCCCCTTTTGCGACCTTCTGACAAGCAAAGTCAATGGGGAAGCCAGGTTCACTTAACAACCGTGTTACTAACTGAACAACTGCAGTGATTCACTTAACTGTGGCATAAAATGGGGCAAACTCCCTTAACAGTTGTCTTGCTTAACAACAGAAATTTTGGGCTGAATTGTGGTCATAAGTTGAGGACTAGCTATACACCTGTACTCCAAAGTACTGTCTGCTCTTCCATTTCATATGCTGATGTATTTTGTCAAAATTCATCATGTTTTCTTGAAGAAATTTTGGAGTTAGGGGATTTTCCAGGTATATCTTTAACACAATGCCAACGCCCTCTGAGTTTTAACGCCAATAAAGAATAAAGCAATTGCAGCGTAAAACAATATAGAGGAAGTAGTTAAGGTTAGGCAATTTACAATAAGGGATGGAACGCGCCGAGAATAGACTCAGATAAGGATTAAAATTGTTACCACACCCACCAAGCCACGCCTGCCACGTCACACCCACAGAACCGGTAGTAAAAAAATTTGAAACCCACCACTGATTTTATTAAAGGTTTTAGTTGTTATTTATTATTTTATACTAGAATTCTTAAATGTATATATACTGAGTGCTTTAATTTGTTCTGGTCTAAGACTGTAATAATAAATTGTATTGTATTGTAATGATTAATTTTACTAGTTTTATTTGTATTAGAATGTATGACACCTTGGTGCCACACTGTTCACACATGGATTTGATATGTTTGTAAAAAAAAATAAACAACATTTTTTTTAAAAAAAGAATTGGGTACCACTGCTTTATGAAGTTT
Source organism: Ptyas mucosa (assembly GCA_012654045.1). Classification (NCBI taxonomy): domain Eukaryota; kingdom Metazoa; phylum Chordata; class Lepidosauria; order Squamata; family Colubridae; genus Ptyas; species Ptyas mucosa. The sequence continues at coordinate 2,188,358 of WNWU01000095.1, forward strand.
CCTCTTGCGATGACAAAGAATGGGAGAAGCCAGAAAAGGCTGGAGCCACTAGGCAGCAAATTTTACAATGACTTATAGAACATTTACCTGTGTATCAAATAAAATGCACTCCTCAAAGATACTGAGTTTGGCAGCATCTTTTCTGACTAACACATTTGATTAGATTTGATGAAGTAAATGTTTATACTTTTAACAACAACAAAAAAGAGATTTTTTTTCATACTATTGTACCTCTTCTCTTATGAGCTGTGCCCTAGATAATTTCTCCAAAATTCTTTTTGAGGAGGGGGAAAAAAAAGATTTCTAAGGCAAATTCACTTTCATCAAGGTGTATTTTTATGCTCAAGGCTACCTAAAATAAGCACCAGGTCTAGGGTACAAAAAGCCAGAGGACTTCCAGAAAATCTTAAAAATGGATTAATCCAATGAGTAGGTTAAGCATGCTGCGTGCAAGTCTATGGCCTCACAGCATAGCCTAACCAGTAAAGACTGGGGATGCAGTAATATGCAGAGAAATAACATCATAACTATGTAGTATGATGGACTGCAGGGCCGGCACAATGTGTAACTGGTGCAATAGGATTTGGTGTTTTGTTAATATGATTTATTGGGTTAGGGATTTTCTGTCTTCGCTGTGAGTTGTATTGTATTGGGGGGGGTGCACTGAGGGAGCTTAACCAATCTCATTGGGCATATGTTGTGTACTGACAATAAAGATTTGAATTGAACTGAGTATCTCACAGAGGATGAATGGAGAATGAAAATAGATATGCATTTTTTCTATTAGTCACCTGTGTGACTTTAGTCAGTCAAGGACTGTGGAATGAATAGATTGTTCCTCTGGTGTTAAATGGGTACACTGGTATGACTAGATATGATTTGAGACATGCAATAGTATCATATTATCATAATATCTAGTCTACAAAAATCTGAATGACCCACTAGATGGCAGAAAAGACTTGGTCAATCTGTACCTTTTTCTGTCATCGGAGGGTGAGACCAATTTTGGCAATCAAACTACAGTAGCCTTAGTTATATGAGCCCCATCCTTTCCCCAGCCAAGAGTAAATTTGACAACCCTAGCTTAGAAGTACAAGAATCTATTATTGCTTTAATACATCTATCAATATTCAACTGGGGGAGGGGACAATATACTGTATATGTGTGTGGGTTTGTCTTTCTTTTTTACACACAATGTTTTTTACGCACAATGTTTTTAAAGAGCCCTAGGGGTGGCGCAGTGGTTAGAATGCAGTATTGCAGGCTAATTCTGCTAACTGCCAGTAGTTTGATCCTGACTGGAAGGTTCGATCAAGCCTTCCATCCTTCCAAGGTCAGTAAAATGAGAACCCAGATTGTTGGGGTCAATATGCTGACTCTGTAAATCGCTTAGCAATTGCACTAAAAAATAAACTAAAGGGCCACAATCAGTAAGCTGTTGGACAGTATTACTTGGTCTGTTGTGTGGATGCTTGGGTGGTTTAAGGGTGGGGAATTGTGGTGGGTGGGAGTATGTTTGGGAGTATGTTACGTGTGTTGGACCTGGTCTTTGGGTGTTAAGTGAATTTCGTTGTATGGGTATACTGTGTATAAATGTACAATGACAATAAAGTTATTTATTTATTTATTTAGAGAGGGCTGTAAAGCACTGTGAAGCGGTACGTAAGTCTAAATGTTATTGCTATTGCTATATACCTCTAGAAGGTACCAGGTTGAAAAAGGATGAATGTCTTTTTAGACATGGCGGGGCACACCTCTGGTAGCATTTGATGGGATATTTTTTTTCCCTAATGGAATATACCCTTGGTATAGGGTCTCCTGCCTGAGCAGGGAGTTGGATTAGAAGAACTCCAAGGTCCCTTCCAACTCTGTTCTCCTATGAGCCACACTGGCACAGGGGTTAGAGTGCAGTACTGCAGGCTACTTCTGCTGACTGCCAGCTGCCTGCAATTTGGCAGTTCGACTCTCATCAGGCTCAAGGTTGACTCAGCTTTCCATCCTTCTGAGGTGGGTAAAATGAGGACACAGATTGTTGGGGGCAATACGCTGACTCCGTAAACCACTTAGAGAGGGCCGCAAAGCACTGTGAAGTAGTGTAGAAGCCTAAGTGCCATTGCTACTGCTAAAATGCTTTGTCTACTTTTGTTTGGTTTGGGTATTTTTTCTTTTCTTTTCTTATTTTTTTTTTTGAAGTTTGTATTTTAATAAAATAAAAATTGATGATGAAAAAAATGAAAATAAATGGCAAAAAGCTAAATAAGTTTGATCTAAGACAGCTGTAAGTGAATTAAAAGTCCAGAAAGATGAAACTTTTACTATAAGACGGTGGAAATATTTATATCAAATAAAAAGCTTTTCATGAGGAAAAAAACTGGTACAGAAGTCTAACCCTTGAGCTACTTCGGTGTTATCAATAACCTAGATCTTTCAGCTATTTCGGTTCCTTAATTCCGCTGTTATTATATATATATAACGAGGAACTGGTGCAGTTGTGAAATTTTATACAATCTCAATGCCTGCCCTCCCCTTCCATTTTTATTAGCTTATGTAAATATTGTCCTCTTCCACGATTGCAGATTTCATCTTAAGGCATTTCAAACTTTACTAAGATAAAGGGCTTGCTGAAAGTCTTCTTCAGTTGTCTGGTGTAAGCCTGTGTGTGTGTGAAAGATTAACCATTTTAAAGGGCAGGGCAGGTAAGCGGCAATATAAAAAGAAAAGGCTATGGGTAGGGGTGGGGGTGGGGGAGGAACAACAATCCACATCTGCTTGAGGTTCTTCAAGGTGTAACTTATTAACAAAATGTCTTACTTCTTTGACTGAAGACTTGTCCAACATATTCTCAATTCTGACTACATTATTCTAGAATTTCAAAGCAATTACACTCTTGGTTCTTGTGCGATGCCAGAAACTGCTTTCCCCAAAATTTATTTCGTGTATACAGAATAATAGAATTGAAAGGGACCTTGGAGGTTGTCTAATCCAATCCCCTGCTCAAGAAGGAGACCCTATTCCACTCCAGATAAGTGGCTGTCCAGTCTCTTCTTAAACACCTCCAGTGATGAAGCACCCATAACTAACCCTGTTCCACTGGTTAATTGTTTTCATTGTTATGAAGCTTCTCCTTAATTCCAGGTTGCTTCTCTCCTTGATTTGTTTCCATCCATTGTGTCTTGCCTTGGCTTCTGGTGATTTGGAAAATAGGTTGACCCCCCACCTCTTCTTTCCGTCGCTACGGTTCTGACACACACCTCCTTCACCAGTGCTCCATCCCGCCCCATCATGTCAAAACCTGGACTTCAGGGTTTGACAGGCAGCTCCCCTCACCAGGGCCGCACCTGGAAGACAGTAAGCAGAGTTAGTGAGTTATCACATTATCACACTTAACTGAATGGGTAATATCATCCCCATCATGGCCCAAAGAGGTAGCAAGCTTTAAAATGTTACAGCTGCTGTCCCTTTAATGTGCCGTTATTGGAAAACTGAACAGCCTGAACTTCTGAGCGTCATGCAGAGTTCCTTCAGTGTACATTTTGCTCTTGTGTCACTTTACCAGGAGCTGATTCCTAAAATTATGTAGCCCATTTGCATACAAATGTGGTGGCCTTTCTGATCATCTACAGGTTTCACGGTTACAACGGTTTTTGATCTCCTTCCCTCCAGTGCTCAAGGCTTCTGCTTGATCTGCATATTGAAGTGAATTCATCTCATTTGCAATTCCAAAACTAATATGCAGATTTGCGAAGCAATTTACATTCCATTGACCTGCAAGCTTTGTGTTAAGGTGAGTAAAGTAGTTTTATTTTCTTAGACATGCCAAAATTCATTCGCGAGAAGGAAGCGCACACAAAAGTATACTTTAGCAAGCCTATGTTGAGTGTAAATTAAAATTTAAAAAACAGCCAAGTGGGATCAGATGTAGGCTTATCTAATACAGGGAGTCTTTGTCTTACGATCATAACTGAGTCCAAAATTTCCGTTGCTAAGAGAGAGAGAGAGAGTTGTTGAGTCAGTTTTGCCCCATTTTACGACCTTTCGTGCCACAGTTCTTAAATGAATCACTGCAGTTGTTAAGTTAGTAACACAGCTGCAAAACTAATCTGGCTTCCCCGTTTACTTTGCTTGTCAGAAGTCATAAAATAGCAATAGCCCTTAGACTTACATACCACTTCACGGTGCTTTACAGCCCACTCTAAGCAGCTTACAGCGTCAGCCTATTGCCCCCAACAATTTGGGTCCTCATTTTACCCACCTTGGAAGGATGGAAGGCTGAGTCAACCTTGAGCCTGGTGAGATTTGAACTGCCAAATTGCAGGCAGCCAGCAGGCAGCAGAAGCAGCCTGCAGTACTGCACTCTAACCACTGTGCCACCACGGCTCATAGTTGGTGACATGACCTCGGCACACTGCAATCCTCACAAATCTGAACCAGTTGCCAAGCATCCTAATTGTGTGAAAGTGTGAAAAATGGTCATGTCCTTTTTTTTTCAATGACATTGTAACTTTGAATGATCACTAAACAAAGGGCTGTTAAATTGAGGACTACTGTACGCAGTGGCCACTCAATGCTTATGGAAAATCCATAAGTGGAAGATATGAAGAACAGGATTTTGCTGCTTCTTTTCCACATCTAAAATAACAGGTGGGTAATACTGAAGTCTGTGAATCCAGCCTAATCCAATTCATTAACCTAATTTGGGTGACTGTTTTAGGTAATCAATCAAAGATGATTGTACACGCTGACGATTAGACACTCGCAAGAATGTTGGCTGGATTATGTTCAGTCTCCCTGGCTTGCTTCATTAATTCCCAAAGAATTCACACACACACACACACACACACACACACACACACACACACCTCTTCTAAGGGAGACAATTTCTGGAGAATTTCAAATTATTAAAGAATTTCTTCTTCATCTGGAGAAACATGGAGAAACCATCCATCCAATTTCTCCCCTCCCCCTCAATTCTGAAAAGCAGGGGTGAGATTCTACCGGTTTGGAACGGTTCAGGCGAACCGGTAGTTCTGACAATCAGCTGGGAGTGAACCGGTTCGCCCCGATGTTCAGATGGATCCACCTGCCCGCCCGCACTATTTTCCAACCTTTATCTTCTGAGCTGATTCGCACAGTAGAGCAGATTGCCACGCGAATCAGCTGTGTTACTCCTCCGAAGAAACCAGAAAGTGAAGATTTCTTGAAACTGTGCACTCGCGTGCAAATCGCATGATCACCAAACCAGTTGTTAAACTGAGAGGATCCCCCCCACTGCTGAAAAGGTTGTTAGAACTCAGCTTTAGTTTGACCTAACTTGTTGATTTGGGATTCTGGAGATATTGAGATAACTCTATGAAAAATAAAGTTGGTGCTGCTTCATGAGAGTAGGAGACTGATGGGATGAAGACAAGATCTGTTCTACAAGAAGTCCATGCTGTGCAATTGTCCATAGTAGCATCCATTCCTCAGTAAAAATGTATAATGATATGCAACTAGAACAAAGACACTCTACTCAAGCCACTTTGGAATAGAAGTAGTGAAGTTCAAGAGCTCGATTTAAATGAAATATTTGGTTTGCAGGATGTAACCTAGCTTATCCTGGACACTCCTAGCATGGGCAAGGAGCTCACTGAAACCAAAACCGCTCCACTCCCTTCCTGTTGAGTTTGTTCAATGCTATAGCTCTTCTAGAAATTTCCACAGCAGAGAGTAGAGAGTCATGAGAGTCATGACATGGGAAGTGTGTCGAGAAGGTTTTGCAACTTAAACGACAGGTGGTGCAAATAAACATCAGGAATTTTTGATGCTGATTCCCTTGCTTGTATAATTCATATACTATGCTTCTCTGACAATATGTACCAGCCTCTTGATACTAAGAGACATTCAGAGGCCTTCTAATCAGCTCTTTAGGGATAACCAAGTTTGTATTCTTACATTAGTTATTCAATCCATGAGAGTGGATCAAAGTTTGTGCCTTCATTTTTTTTTAAATGAAAAAATAACGCCCATCAATATTTCTAATTAAAAAATAAAATATTTTTAATATTAAAAAAAAATGCCAATCAATATTTCTATGGAGATTCTCAGTCATCCAGATCATGGTTGTCCCAAAGGTGCTTTTTCAAAAGGCAACTGGACTTTCTGAATTTTTCTTCAGCTTCTTGGATGAGAAGCAAAATATCTTCAAAGAAAATCCAGTTGCCCCTTGAAAAAACACCAATACCAATGTTCCTCTAATTTTTTCCCTGATCACCCATGTTGTACAGGCTCATTAAGGGCACTCTATTATCTCTTTCTTTTGGCTTTGTTTTGTTTTCATTTTTATGTTATATCTGGAACATAGACCATATAAAAGATAACATAAAGGCAATCTCTCTGGAAAGTTTTTAAGTGAACATCCCCTTAATGAGCACCTGTAAAAGAAGTGTACTTGAGAACTGGTGTTTTATGAGTGTAAAGGTCTAGATCCTTTTATGTCCTGGTTTATCAATGTGCACTAACAAGTATGCATATATATTTTTTTACATATCATTCAAAGCAATCTTGAAAAGCAAATCTTGTAAATACGCACACAACTGCATAACAAGGCTGGGGGAAGTAATGAAAACAAAAGATACTTTCTAATAGAGTTGGCCTCTGATAGCTTTTCAGACAACAGACTTATTCTCTGGAGAATTGAATTCACATTACAGGATTACCCTAATACTAAGGTATTCCTATTGTGTGTGTGTGTGTGTGTGCCTGTCTCTCCGTGTTGCAATAGGTAACACGCTTCCTTCTAGCCTTTGCTTATCAAAGTAATTGGAATGAATTCTGTGTGCTCTGCAAAAGTTCCCCCATTGTTCATTCCCAGGTCCAATATAAACAGAGACTTGGCAAAACCCTTTGAACCCCAAACAATGATGGCCGCCTTTGAAGTCTTCCCCAGCGCTTGCTTTCCCTTTGCCATTCATGTTCATGTTATGCAGTTTCTTTTCCCTTTTCCTGGCTGACCCTGTTCCTGCCACTTCAAGTTTAGAATTCCTGCCCCTTGTATTCAGCAAATCACAATGAAAAGAATTTCATGCGTTTTTATTTTGACTTGCAAGAACTTCCTCCTCGCATCTGTTTACAGACTGGCTCCCCGAAGAGGGCATTGCTGGAGGTCACAGTGGAAGCAACTGGCTGGTTGGATTTCAGTTCAATCCATGGAAGATTGTACTGACCTTCTAATTTTACTGACAGCTCTCCCATCTTCATCTCTTTTAATCTGAGATGTTCCTTGGGGAATCTTTCTTTACACAACTCTCTTCTTTGCTGACCAGGCTAAAAGACATCTTCAAACAGGCTTTCCAATCTGGCCTTTCCACACCATGGAATTATTTTTCATGTTTTGTATGCTCTGCTTAGTTTTGTATGCTCTGGTTAGTATTGTATGCTTTTGTATGCTCTGGTTAGCATTGTATGCTTTTGTATGCTCTGGTTAGTAGTGTGATATTACCAGAGAAGAAGCTATGCAAGATAAGGTTTACAACCCTTAATGCCTTTTTGGCGATGTTGTTACAGTGGGCTTTGGCACTTAAGATCATTAGATATGAGTACTCCAAGGTAGAGTGAGGGTCATCTACAAGGTACAAAACACTCAGCTTGTGTTTTGTGTTGTGATTCTTTTTGCCAATGTGTAAGACAAGAGCATTTGTTGGTTGAGATTTGAAGTTGCCAATTGTTTGACCATTCCAACACAAAGTCAATGTCTTTTTCCTCTATTTGTATCATAGATAGATGGATAGATAGATAGATAGATAGATAGATAGATAGATAGATGGATGGATGGATGGATGGATGGATGGATGGATGGATGGATGGAT
>WNWU01000095.1:2196390-2209582 GCA_012654045.1 Ptyas mucosa
GAAAGAAAGAAAGAAAGAAAGAAAGAAAGAAAGAAAGAAAGAAAGAAGATGCTACTCAGGCACAACGATGGTTTCAAAAGGTCCGTTGTCTTTCCTTCCTTCTGTTGAAGAGAGCATGTTTTTTTTTTTAATTTTGAGTCCAACTTTGTTCAGCTTTGCTGTGATCCTACGCCAGTTCTAAGCCTATTGCGTGATCTCCGAAAGTCTGTTTCAGTAAGCAATAGCATTTGTTAGGCCTGTTCATTCTTATTCATCCTATTCATCCTCTCAGGACCTGCACCCATATCCTTCTCTAACAAATGGTTGCAGGAGCCATGGTGGCACAATGGTTGGAATGCACTTTTGCAGGCTTACCCTGTCCACTGCCAGGAGTTCGATCCTGAACTCATCCTTCCATCCTTTGGAGGTCGATAAAATGAAGACCCAGATTGTTGGGGGCAACATGCTGACTTCTTAAACCGCTGAGAGAGGGCTGTAAAAGCACTGTGAAACAGTATCTAAGTCTAAGTGCTATTACTAAGTGCAATTGCTATTCCGCAGTCTGTCTCTTACGTATCAGGCATAGTAGTTCTACAGCCTATATTTCCACTGCCCCCGGAACTGTAAACAATTCATAAGTACTACAGTTGAGTGGATTGCAGTCTGAAGAGCTATTTATGAAGGTTAGATGATGTCTTTTAATTCTCCTCTAACTCTGCCTTTCCTAACACGTTGCTCTTTAAATGATTGATCATCATTTAGGAAATGGTTGGTAGAAGCTGTAGTCCCCTATGTCTGGAGGATTCCGTGATGAGAAAGCTGTTCTTCAGGAGTGAAATCCAGCAGGTTCAGACAGGTTCTGGAGAACCAGTAGTGGACATTTTGAGTAGTTCGGAGAACCGGCAAATACCACCTCTGGCTGGCCCCAGAGTGGGGTGGGAATGAAGATTTTGCAGTATCCTTCCCCTTCCATGCCCACCAAGCCACGTCCACAGAACAGGTAGTAAAAAAATTTGCATTTCACCACTGCTGTTCTTGATAGACTTGTAAAGCAGAGATGGGTTTCAGCAGGTTCTGACCAGTTCTAGAGAACTGGTTGCGGAAATTTTGATTAGTTCGGAGAACTGGTAAATACCATCTCTGACTGGGCCCGGCCCCATCTATTCTCTGCCTCCTGAGTCCCAGCTGATCGGGAGGAAATGGGGATTTTGCAGTATCCTTCCATTGGATTGGGGGGGGAATGGAGATTTTACAGTATCCTTCCCCTGCCATGCCCACAAAGCCACGCCCACAAAGCCACACCCACAGAACCAGAAGTAACACATTTTGAAACCCACCACTGTTGTAAAGAGTGTAGGATGAGGTATAACAGTCAGATTATTTATCTATGATTTTAATAATGTGCATCAGGGGTCTCAAACTCAAGGCCCACAGACCAGATCCAGCCTATGGGATGCTTAGATCTGGCCCTTAGGGCCACTCTGGAAACAGAGAAGGACTGGCCTGCGATGCCTCTGCCAGCTCCATTTTCGCTGGCAGAGTGCTCGAGCCACCACAGGCACCCTGACACGAATGATGTTGAGCTGGCCACGCCCACACTGCCCATGTCCACCCAGCCCCCCAAGGTCAAACACAACCCTGATGTGGCCCTCAATGAAATTGGGTTTGACACCCCTGTTGTACATGGTTTATTTTATGGATAGGGTTATTTATTATTGCTTACAGAAGGAAGGTGCTCAAGTGATGCTTCTGACGGTTAGTCAGTCAGGAACTGGCAACATATAAATAAAATAAATGTTGTTGTTGTTGTTAGTTGCGAAGTCGTGTCTGACCCATCATGACCCGATGGACAATGCTTCTTCAGGCCTTCCTCTCCTCTACCATCCTCTGGAATCCATTTAAGCTCCCGCCGACTGCTTCAGTGACTCCATCCAGCCACCTTGTTCTCTGTCATCCCGTTCTTCTTTTGCCTTCAATCATTCCCAGCATTAGACTCTTCTCCAGTGAGTCCTTCCTTCTCATTAGGTGGCCAAAGTATTTGAGTTTAATCTTCAGGATCTGGTCTTCTAAACAGCAGTCAGGGTTGATCTCCTCTAGGACTGACCGGTTGGATCGCCTTGCAGTCCAAGGGACTCGCAGGAGTCTTCTCCAGCACCATAGTTCAAAGGCCTTTGGCACTCAGCCTTTCTTATGGTCCAACTTTCACAGCCATACATTGCAACTGGGAAAACCATAGCCTTGACTATACGCACTTTTGTTGGCAGGGTGATGTCTCTGCTGTTTAGTAAGCTATCTAGATTTGCCATAATTTTCCTCCCCAGGAGCAAGTACCTTTTAATTTCTTGGCTGCAGTCCCCATCTGCAGTGATCTTGGAGCCCAGGAAAATAAAATCTGTCACTACCTCCATTTCTTCCCCATCTATTTGCCAAGAATTGAGTGGGCTGGATGCCATGATCTTAGTTTTCTTAATGTTGAGTTTCAAGCCAACTTTTGCACTCTCCTTCTTCACCCACATCAAGAGGCTCTTTAGTTCCTCTTCGCTTTCTGCCATTAGAGTGGTATCATCTACGTATCTGAGGTTGTTGATATTTCTCCCGGCAATCTTAATTCCAACTTTTGATTTATCTAGCACCGCCTTTCTCATGATGTGCTCTGCATATAAGTTAAATAGGCGGGGCGACAGTAAACAGCTTTGCCAGACTCCTTTCCCAATTTTGAACCAATCAGTGGTTCCGTGTCCAGTTCTCACTGTTGCTTCTTGACCTGCATATAGGTTTCTCAAGAGGCAAATAAGATGGTCTGGTACTCCCATCTCTTTTAACAACTTGCCATAATTTGTTGTGATCCACACAATCAAAGGCTTTAGCATAGTCAATGAAGCAGAAGTAGATGTTTTTCTGGAACTCCCTAGCTTTCTCCATGGTCCAGCGTATCTTGGCAATTTGATCTCTAGTTCCTCTGCCTCTTCGAAATCCTGCCTGTACTTCTGGTAGTTCTCGATCCACATATAAAATAAATAAAGATTACCGAAAGATTACCTATGATTACCTGAGACACCTGGCCTTAACCACTGGTTAGCCCTCCTATCAGAATGGTGAGCGTAACTGTTTGCCCACCTTTCTGTTGCCAGATCATCTGTGTGGATCTGAGAAAAAATTCGGTATACATAATGGGGATGGTAAACTCTTTGGTCAAGATGCCACTTAAAAAGCTAATCTCACCTTTTGAGCTAATTGGCAATGATCCCTCTGTCAACTAGAGATTCCAACTCTGCCTCAGATCACATCCCGTCTGTTTGGACATATTTGTGGTTTTTTTGATAACATAAATCAAACAGGTTGTCGTGTTTCTTTCTTCCTTATTGGTATAGAATTGTTTTGCAACAAGCCGAGACTATTTCCCTGCTCTCCTCTATGAATAAAAAAAGGACAACATTCAAACAAAAACAAGTATTATTTTTGCTTTCAGTGAAAAAGTGTTACATAAATATACGAGTAGAGTGAATGCAGAATAACTGCTCCTGGCATGCGATGGCCTGGTAAGCCCGTTTTTCTTTCTTACCTGGTTCCAGATCCTCTCTATTTATCTGGGAAGGGCGAGAACAGCCTTTCTCAATCCCTCGGAGGCCCTCCAAAATGTATGTTTATATGTTCGGTCCTCCAAGTTCTTGGAGCAAATCAGAACAACAAAGATTTATCATTGTTTTTAATAAGATACCTGGTTGAACATTACCTTGAGTTTTATAGTTCTGGTACATTCGTGAGTGAAGTCCATTTCTTTACACGCAAAAAGCCCATTCAGTTTCCCCCCCCTCAATTTTAAACCAAAGACATGATCTTGGAAGACCTGATGCTCCCCAAAACAGGAGGAAGTCTATCCAGGCCGGCTTCAGATGTTCCCTCAAAGGCAAGAGGGCAACTGCATTGATATGATCAGAGACCCTCTCCTTTTTTTACATATGTTGCGTACATGATGTACTTTTAAAAGGGGTGAGGCTTTGATTGCATGTCTTGGCCACTATCTTGAATTCTGATTGAAGGATTGAAGAATTCTGGGACTCGAAGTCCACACTTCTTCAAGCTGCTAACATTGAGAAACACTGCTATAGGGAAATGCTCACAAGCCAAACTTCTGTAGCCAGAATATTGAGCAGATTCTCTTACCTTCCTATTTCATCCACGGGGAAAGACAGATAAAACAAAGCACTGAAAACTAAACTGAACCTGGAATCATGCGAACTTAGCTCCCTTACTCCCAAGGGGCAGCTACCCCTTCCTTCTAATCAACTCATAATCCGTTCTTTCTGCTAACCTCGTTTTCGTGATTCCCTTGTCTGTAGCTTCTGTCTGCATCACCCCCAGAGAAGGACCCTGCAAAACAAGTCCTTGCTCTTTAATTATGTTTGCAGTGTTGTCGTGCTTGAACCAAGCAGCCGCAAAGACAGATTTTTGCAAGCTTCCTTCTAATTACCATCCTTTGCAAATTTGCATCACTGGTCCCAGGGCGAATTGCTGTATAATTTATAACCTGTGGACCCTGCTGTCAGACTTCAGTTTGGAAGTCAACGTTCCCCCCCACTTTTTTTTTTCCTGCATGGGAGCAAATAATACTAATTAAAGATCTGGACATGTTAAGAAGGAAGCTTCAATTTAAAGCTGAGAATGATACTATGAAGGAGCATTACAATGAGAGCCAGTTTGGTCTAGTAGGGCAGGGGTGCTCAAATTTGATTTCATTGAGGGCCGCATCAGGGTTGCGTATGACCTCGGGGCTGGGGGTGGCTGGAGGTCAGGAAGGGTATGGCCCATGGTGAAATTCAAATTTTTTTACTACTGGCTCTGTGGGCGTGGCTTGGTGGGTATGGTGTGGCTTGGTGGGCGTGGCTTGGTGGGCATGGCAGGGAAAGGATACTGCAAAATTTCCATTTTCACCCTGCTGGTTGTCAGTGATTGTTTTAAAGAAAGATTCCTTCTTCTCTCTATTTGATAAACACAATCTCTATCTTTTTGCTTTTTTTAAAGCCAAATTATTAGATCTCTTTTCTCCGAAGAATAATTTTTTTTCAGCCCCTTCCTTATTTGGGCTGCCTTCGATCTAATCTTTTGGATTTTTCTCTCTCCTCGCTCCAAATCCCAAAAATCTCCTTGGGGACAAGAGTTAATAATACCGCTAATGTTTTATATCGCCTGTTATAAGATGGTTATCAGGAACCCCTTATGCTGAAGACCTTGTTGTAATGGTGCGGCAACCCCCTCTGATAACTCCAAGAAGCATTTCTCCTTCACTGCAAGGGAAATAAATTGTTAGCCCGCTCAGATTACAACATCAAGAAAGCCACAAAGAATGAGGCAAGTCTGGTCCAGTTGGAAATGACATCACCTACTTGTTAGCTGATTGGCCAATCCTGACAATGACAGTGCCTCTGTGTTCCATTATAACCGGTAGAATGTTTTCAGGATTTGAATTCTTGCAGTTTAAATCAGGTGTTATTTTATCCTGGTTTTTCCCTGTCTAATCTGTTTCCCCCAAAATAAGACATCCCCTGATAATAAACCCAATTGGGCTTTTGAACGCATGCGCTAAAATAAGCCTCTCCCTGAAAATAAGCCCTCCCCGAAAATATTTAAACACAGAGCTGGAAATCAGGTAAGATGGCAAGAGGAGCCCCATCTTGCTCCATGCGCCCCAAAATAATAAGACCTCCCTGAAAATAAGGCCAAGCTCTTATTTCAGGATTCAAAAAAATATAAGACAGGGTCTTATTTTGGGGAAAACATGGTAAGATTGGAGGATGCAATGATCTTCACTATTATATGCTTAGAGGACTTTTATATATGCAAGTGAAAGTGCAAAAGGGACCTTGGAAACTGGAGAATAATATTGCAAAGCTTGAAGTGAAGATGAAGTTTATAGCCCAACAACTATAAAGGGCATACATTTAAGGAAGGCTGAGTTAAGAAAAGCATTGCTAAAAACCTCACCCTCAATATTACAGGTACTGTGTCTCCCCTCCCTATAAGAGGATATTAGTTGCCTTAGTCTACGGCATCTTAAAACCAAAAGGAGTCTTCTTCATTGGCTCAGCTACATTGCGTATCCGATTTTGTGAGATGCAGCTCACAAAAATACACATTTTAAAATAAATTTTGTGGCTTAAACAAGACGTTGCCAGAATCCTGCTGATCTCTGTTCCAGTGGTGGAATTCAAATAATTTAATAACTGGTTCCCTGCCCTAATGACCAGCTAGGTGGGTGTGGCCATGGTGGGCGTGGCCAGAGGGTGTGACAGGTAGCACACGGCCTCCTGCACTACCCTAGGAGCAAAAACGGGCCACAGGGGACACTGCCCCCCTCCTCCCGCGCCCCGTTTTGGGCCTAGTAGGCCTCCCTGCAGCCCCCTGGGGGACTCCTGGAAGGGGAGGGGTGGGGCCAGCCAGTAATTTAACAACCGGTTCGGCCGCAATGGTGTGAACCAGTTGAATCCCACCACTACTCTGTCCCCATAATGAGGAAAACACTAGCCATCTAGTGCTAACCCCTATTTTGTATATCTTCTTATCTTTCTCTGCTGTTTCATTACTGTCTTGGGTTTGCTAAGTCATTAAGACAATTTGGGTTCTCTCTTGTGTGGGCTTAATGAAAGCAGATCAGTTAATCCTAAATAACTAAACTAAAGTGTTGTCTTCCTTCAAGGTATTTTTCGCTTCAAATGTTCCATAATAAAGGTTGCTTTACTGAGGGAGTTTTGTTCCTTCCATCCCAAACTCTCCATTACTGTGATTGTTTTTAAGGGTACTTAAAATATATCTAAGGTGCTGCTACCTGGCAGTTTGCAGTGGTGTTTCCCTGGCTATGGTGGAACTGAACAGGGGTGAAATGCTACTGGTTCGGACTGGTTTGGCTGAATTGGTAGCGACAGCGGCGGGTGGTTCGGAGAACCGGTAATGGCGGCAGCACGAGGCTCTGCCCACCCGCCCAATTGTCATTACTTCCTGGTTTTAACATGTGATGCGCGCGGTGCATGCACTTCTGAACCGGTAGGGAAGGTAAGTAGATTTCACCCCTGAACTGAACTCTAATGGAACTATATGGTGTTTCCCTAGCTATGATGGAACTGAACTATAATGAATGGCCTTGAAAGGCAGGAGGAACAGCAGCAGTCTAGCCAACATCTGATCAACAATATCTGAGCCTGAAGGCAGAAGAAGAAGCAATGGCTGGGAACTAATGAAGGAGAGAACCAACCTAGAACTAAGGATAAATTTCCTGAAAGAACAATTAATCAGTGGAACAACAGTGGAACCTCCAGACGCTGTGGGTGTTCCATCACTGGAAGCTTTTAAGAGGAGATTGAATTTGTCTGAAATGGTATAGGGTTTCCTCCTTGAGCAGAGGTTGGACTAGAAGCCCTCCAAAGTCCCTTCCAATTCTGTTATTCTGAAGGAAGAGTGGGGGATGGAGAAACTGTCTCAGGGGGATCCCTAATTAGTTTGCCAAAGAGTAAATTAAGGGAAGAGGAGAAGTATTTTTGCCAGATTTTGTTGCTGGAACCTTATAATAAAGGTTAAAGGTAGGGTAAGTACCAGGGGTGAAATTCAAGTTTTTCCCTTACCGGTTCTGTGGGCATGGCTTGGTGGGTGTGGCAGGGGAAGGATACTGCAAAATCCCCATTCCCTACCCACTCAGGGGCCAGCCAGAGGTGGTATTTGCGGGTTCTCCGAACTACTCAAAATTTCCACTACCGGTTCTCCAGAACCTGTTAGAACCTTCTGGATTTGACCCCTGGTTAGTACCATACTCATGGTCAATGCTTCTTGTCCGTATTACCTCAGAGGGTTGATATCAGGGGTGAAATGCTCCTGGTTTGGATCGGATCGCCCAATCCGGTAGTGATGGCGGCGGGTGGTTTGGAGAACTGGTAGCAAAAATCCCTATCCCCCCCCGCCCCGCCATGCCCAGCTGAGCTGCTTGATCATCAGAGGCTTTTTTTTTTTACTTTTAAAAGCATTTTTTCTACAACCTCTTCCGATGAAAAAATGCTTTTAAAAGTTTTTTTAAAAAAGCCTCTGATGGTCGCGTGGCTCAGCTGGGATCATCAGAGGCTTTTCAAAGCATTTTTTTCTGCAACCTCTTGGCCGGAGAGGTGGTTAAAAAAATGCTTTGAAAAGTCTCTGACGATCCCAGCTGAGTTCCCTGATCGGCAGAGAGGCTTTTCAAAGCATTAGAAAAAATGCTTTTGAAAAGTTTTTTTTTAAAAAAGTTGGCCACGCCCACCCAGTCACATTACACCCCCCTCCACCAAGCCACGCCCACAGAACCGGTAGTGACAGATTTTACATTTCACCCCTGGTTGATACCAACAAAATCATTTATGGCACTACTTTATCATGTAAGCGTATCCACATTTGTGTGTGTGTGTGTGTGTGTGTGTGTGTGTGTGTGTGTGTTGCAGTGCAAATACTTCTCTAAGTATGAAATTCAAGAGTGAGTGCCAACAGGAAGCAAATTCATCTACGTCAACCTTCTTGAATGCCATGTCAGTTGGGAATTCTAGGATCTGGATTTATAATGGTAGGGTTGGGCAAATAAACATCGTGTCATTTGGGGTCAAAGTGAAATCAAAGGGGCTGCCACCCAGGTATGTAGGGGAAAGGGTTTCTTTAATATGACAGTTATACATAAAATAATTCCAGCCCTTTTGAATAAAATATCGAGCTTCTTTGACCGAACATAATTACATTTTATCCTAGTTTTGCCATTCCGTTGTTGCTTTAGGCCATATGTTTCTTTTTAAACCACTGGGATTCCTCTGGTTGTTATGTATTTGGTTACTCCTGTGTTTGTACTGTGATATATGTTAATCTGAATTTCCTCATTCTTTCTGCTGTATATTTACCCCTAGAGAAGAGGAGAGATTCATTCAATTAATGTTTGTAATGCAAATTCAGTTGTCCGTCTTGTGTTTTTGTAACCTACACGTACAGTAGAGCAAAACGAACTATGCAGCAAAATAGGGTCATTTCAATGTCTTTGATAGAACTTCATTTTTAACCAAATAAAACATAATGTAGAAAAATCTCCTAAATTAGGAAAGCTTATGCACGGCAAAGCATAAATGATCAGAATAGATAAACATGAGAACAACTTCTTCTTCTTGTGCCATAGCCATCATTTGACGTTGGCGATCATGATGGCAATCCTATTTTTATCAACAGGCACACGAAAAAGTGCTGCTGAGTTTTGTCCAAACCAGTCCCTTAGGTTTTGAAGCCAAGATGTTCTTCTTCTGCCTGGACCATGTTTGCCTTCAATCTTTCCTTGGAGGATTAAGTGAAGGATGGCGTATTTTTCTGGGTGTCGCATCACGTGTCCAAAATATTCTAACTTTTGCTTTTTAATGGCTTTGATGATTTCCCTTTGCTTTCCCAGATGGTGGTGTGACCAAGGCCCAAGTAGTGATTACCAAACACAATTCAGTCCTCCACAAACTTGTTTTATTAAAACAGCTGAGAATTAATTGAGTCATGCATTGAGTCATGCCGGCCACATGACCACGGAGACGTCTTCGGACAGCGCCGGCTCTTCGGCTTTGAAACGGAGATGAGCACCGCCTCCTAGAGTCAGGAACGACTAGCACATATGTGCGAGGGGAACGTTTACCTTTAATATATCACACGGTCTCAGGAGGACTGTGAAAATGAGATTTACTTTTTTTAAAAAAACCCAACAATATAGAATGCAACCATGATCTTACAACATGGGATGTACAACAGCTCTGCATTTCCCCAGCAAAATTCATCATTTGAAGCCTTGCTAAAAAAATAAATAAATCTACAGAATCATGGATAATATTCATGACAAGGATCAACCAAGCAATGAGGCATACATATCTTTTTCCAGCTTAAAATCAAACAAGTTAAACCTCTTAACTCTCTCCTAGTATTGGTGCAATGGAATTGCTGCCCCTCAGGCTGAGAAGCTTGCCAAGCTACTACTAACAATTACTGTTCAAGATTTCAGGCAGTCCATTAAAAATAATTGGTGGAAAGAGGCTCGGTAAATTAAAAGAAGTTGACAGATCCACCAGGCAGTTTCAGGGGGACCGTCAGAAGCAAAGCAGGCAGAATTGTTAAGATAGTTTTTGTCCAGGAACTGGCTGTTTCTAAGAATGCTTAAGGGGCTTGGAGTTTGGTTTATGAAAAAAAAAATTCCTGGATGTATGAAATTCATTTTCATGCTGATCACCTGTTTATCTCTTTGTAAAGCAGAGCGTATGAGAGTATATTTTTGAGGTTTGATGGCTAATAACACCATTTTTTTTTTTGGAGTTTCAAGAGAATTATATTCCACTGCTGGAATGGCCTGGGAATAGTCCAGACCTTAACCCAATTGAAAATCTATGGAGCCAACTAAAGAAACTTGTTAGTCAGAAATGACCAGTAGTAGGTTTCAAAATTTTTACTACTGGTTCTGTGGGCATGGCTTGGTGGGCATGGAATGGTTTGGTGGGCGTGGCTTGGTGGGCGTGGCAGAGGAAGGATACTGTAAAATCTCCATTCCCACCCCACTCCAGGGGAAGGTTACTGCAAAATCCCCATTTCCTCCCAATCAGCTGGGACTTGGGAGGCAGAGAATAGATGGGGGCGGGGCCAGTCAGAATTTTTACTACCGGTTCTCCGAACTACTCAAAATTTCCGCTACCGGTTCTCCAGAACTGGTCAGAACCTGCTGAAACCCACCTCTGGAAACGACCCAGCAATAAAATCCAATTAATAGAAGCAATCATTCAATCTTGGTTTCACATGATAACAGCTGCAGAACTCAAAAACGTGGTTCACTCCATGGAAGATTTATTCATTTATTCATTTCTGAACTAGATCTCAACCTTCCTCAAAGTAGGAGATGCTCCCCCTAACTATCCTTCACTTTCACTTTACACAATTAGAAAGATTTTAAGGCAAACCTCTCATGAATGGGATTTATATCCTGCCTATCTATCAGAAGATGGGGACACGGTGGCTAAGTGGCTAAGATGCTGAGCTTGGCAATCAAAAGGTCAGCAGTTCAGCGGTTCGAATCCCTAGCGCTGCATAATGGGGTGAGCTCCTGTTACTTGTCCCAGCTTCTGCCAACCTAGCAGTTCAAAAGCACATAAAAAAATAGAAAAAATAGGGACCACCTTTGGTGGGGAGGTAACAGCATTCTGTGAGCCTTTGGCATTTAGTCATGCTGGCCATATGACCACGGAGACGTCTTCGGACAGCGCTGGCTCTTCGGCTTTGAAATGGAGATGAGCACCGCCCCCTAGAGTCGGGAATGACTAGCATATATGTGTGAGGGGAACCTTTACCTTTACCTTTTTATCAGAAAGAGCATTCTAATCTTTGCTTGATGGATTACTATTAATTGCCACTAGACTCAGGAGAAACAAAATGTTTATTAAAGAACAATTAATTAAACAATTAAATAAAATACGTATTACTATGTAATAGTATGGGAGAATGATCTTGAACAAGAAAGGGAAGAGATTCCCCAGGTGTGTAGGGAACAATCCCATAAAATGAGGTGAGGAGCCTGTAGCTGCCTATTGGGCAGAGAAAGCAACTTAGAAAGGATCCAGTAGAAGATTTGTACCTTCAGACTTTCGAGGTTCTGCCTTGCAATAAAAAATGTTGAATTAGCTCATCTGGTCTGTTTCCTGTCTGGTCTACCTGGTAAGGCTGGCAATACTTTACATTCCTGAACCAACCGCAATATGAACAAGGGAGGGGGTCCATTTTTATCACCAGAAAAACCACTCCTAAATTCTGGCAAATACTGTGTGGCTGAGGGTGTGAATTGCAGATACAGCTATAGATCAATATACTCAGTGGAGTCAGTACACAATGTAGCAACCCTGAACCAACTTGGCTTGTGTAGGAATCCAGCATTGCAAACAAATGATGAGGTAAGATATATATTATATATATATATTATATATATATTAATATATCTATATACCGTGTTTCCCCAAAAATAAGACCCTGTCTTATATTTTTTTTGAACCCTGAAATAAGCGCTTGGCCTTATTGCCATGCGCTCAAAAGCCCTTGGCTGATAAAGAAATAAAGGCAAAATATAAATTTGGTATAAAATGGTTTGTCGTGAATGCGACTGCTTGACGGCTCTTGGATTGGAGCTGAAAGGCGAAAGGGAAGCAGTATGCTCCCTCCCATATTGGGATAGACCAGGCGCTTCGATAGAAAAACACTTTATACACACACACATACACACACACTATAAGGGACGTGGTGGCTCAGTGGCTAAGACGCTGAGCTTGTTGATCAAAAGGTCGGCAGTTCAGCAGTTCGAATCCCTAGTGCTGCATAACAGGGTGAGCTTGTCCTGTTACTTGTCCCAGTTTCTGCCAACCTAGCAGCTTGAAAGCACGTAAAAAAATGTTTTAAAAATGTAAAAAATATAAGCGCTAAATGTCCGCTCGCACAAGCTCAGCATCTTAGCCACTGAGCCACCGCATCCCTACAAGAATCTCCATAGACACCTTTTAATCTAGATGAGAAGAGCCACTGTTCGAGAAGGCAAAAATGGGGTGAAGTTATGAATAGACTGATCTGATGGAAGGCCCCTTCTAGTGTTCTAAAAGCCTTATTTCTACTGTCTAGACATTGCTTTTCTGCTAACTGAATTCCTCAGTTGCCACACCTGTCATGCCAGTGGAATGCATTGTAATCTGTGGATTCTATGGGTTCAAGCCCTTTCTCTAATCATGTCTAATCATCATAACGTAAGTTTATGATTTTCTTTCTCTTTCACGTAAAAAGCCCATAAGGAGCTTCCAGCCAACAATAAATATAGATATTATCTTTTATCTGAACAAACAAGTCAAATTAATCATTTCATCAGTGTCCTTCATCTTCACCGACCCTTCCTCCAATGTGGGTGGCGTCAAATCCTCCCATCTTTGTGCCTACAATATAAAAATAAAAAAGTTCCATGACTTTTTTTCCAACACTTTGCCCACCGATCTCAAAAGAAAAACCTCTGGTTTCATTTGTATATTAATCTTTATAATCCTCTGAACTGGTGCATGAGAGTAGAGTAGAGTAGAGTAGAGTAGAGTAGAGTAGAGTAGAATAGAATAGAGTAGAATAGAATAGAATAGAATAGAATAGAATAGAATAGAATAGAATAGAATAGAATAGAATAGAATAG
>WNWU01000095.1:2209592-2220302 GCA_012654045.1 Ptyas mucosa
AGAATAGAATAGAATAGAATAGAATAGAATAGAATAGAATAGAATAGTTGGAAGGGACCTTGGAGGTCTTCTAGTCCAATCCCCTGCTCAGGCAGGAAAGCCTATGCCATTTCAGACAAATGGTTGTCCAATCTCTTCTTTAAAACTTCCAGTGTTGGAGAATTCACAACTTCTGGAGGCAAGCTGTTCCCCTGGTTAATTGTTCTAACTGTCAGGAAATTTCTTCTTAATTCTAGGTTGCTTCTCTCCATGATTAGTTTCCACCCATTGCTTTTTGTCTTGTTTTCAGGTGCTTTGGAGAATAGCTTGACTCCCTCTTCTTTGGGGCAGCCCCTGAGATATTGGAAGACTGCTATCATATCTCCCCTAGTCCTTCTTTTCATTAAACTAGACATACCCAGTTCCAGCAGTCATTCGTCATATGTTTAAGCCTCCAGTCCCCTAATCATCTTTGTTGCTCAACATCTTTTTTACATCGTGGCGACCAAAACTGAATGCAGTATTCCAAGTGTAGCCTTACCAAGGCATTATAAAGTGGTATTAACACTTCACATGATCTTGATTCTATCCCTCTGTTTATGCAGAATTTGAATTCAGAATTTTCTAGCTTTTTTTTTAACCGCAACGTGATAAAATGTCCCTTCTTGTTGTTCACATTTCCAACCTAAGTACCTTTACACATTCCAGACAATTTCTCACTTTGCAAACAATGTAGACACTATTACCAAGTGCCTATGTGATGAGATAATAAAGTGGTTATTTAGAAGTTTGGGATTGGGCTGAGGAACAAAGCACAGGAGGAAAAAGGAAAATGCTTGTTGCAAGGACATTTCCTTTAGCGTTTATTTTCATATTCATAGATAACCAGTTGATGACCACAAGGAAAAGTGGCTGTGCTGGTTGATAATTGCTCCCAACCTGTAACAGATAGCCATGTTCAGATGTACCCAATTTATCCCTGGGCAAGCCATTATTTATTTATTTTATTTATTAGTTCAATTTATATGCCGCCCTCCTCCGAAGACTCAGGGTGGCTTACAATGCACTTATAGCAATAACCTTCATTCTTTTGTATATACCTACTTACTAGGGCTTTTGGACCCCCCATAAGCGGTGTTTCTACAAAGTCAGCTTAGTGGGAGCTCTGGTGGCTCAGTAGACTAAGGCAGCAATTAACATCCACTTACATCTGCTGCCTGCAATTACTGCAAGTTCAAATCCCACCAGGCTCAAGGTTGACTCAGCCTTCCATCCTTTCTAAGGTAGGTAAAACGAGGACCCAGATTATGGGGGCAATAAACTGACTTTGTATAAATATACAAAAGTATGAAGGCTATTGCTTAACACATTGTAAGCTGCCCTGAGTCTCTGGAGAAGAGCGGCATATAAATCAAATTAAAAAAAAAATTGTCCCCACAATCCGGGTCCTCAATTTACCTACCTCGGAAGGATGGAAGGCTGAGTCAACCTTGAGCCTGGTGAGATTTGAACTCGCACTAATTGCAGGCAGCTGGCAGCTAAGTGCTACATAACAGCACTTAGTCTGCTGTACCACCAAGGCTCTTGGTGGTGGTCAAGGCTCATTAAAATGTAGTCCAGAGTAACAAATATGTTACTAGCTATGTACAAAGCTAGAAATTGGCATAGGATGCAGTATTTTGATGCTACAACATTAATGCCAAGTCTCTTCACCCTGGAAACTTTCATAAAACTACCGCCTAGCATCATTAGTTCTTGCTATGAAGAGTAGATGCACAAGAGGGCGAAAGGGCCATGCCTATTAGCTCTACCAACATCACACTACCTGTAGAGATGCATTTAGTCTTATGTGCTTAGCCTTAAATGTCATGGAGTTCTATTAAGGTCCATTGCAAAGGAAGTGTGACTGCAGATTTGATGTGAATTAATTGGACTATAGCTTAATTATAAAGCAGAGAGATTGCTGATATTGGGCATTATGGTATTTTACTTGAGAAAAGATAATTAAGGAAAGGGATAATAACTGAAGGAAAGTCATGTAGAAGAAAGCCAAGGTCTGTTCTATATTATCTTAGAGGCAGGGGTGAAATCCAGCAGGTTCTGACAGGTTCTGGAGAACTGGTAGCAGAAATTTTGAGCAGTTCGGAGAACCGGCAAATACCACCTCTGGCTGACCCCAGAGTGGGGTGGGAATGGAGATTTTGCAATATTCTTCTCCCAGGAGTGAGGAAGGAATGGAAATTTTGCGGAATCCTTCCCCTAGAGTGGGATGGGAATGGAGATTTTACAGTATCCTTCTCCTGCCATGCCGACCAAGCCACGCCCACAGAACCAGTAGTAAAAAAAATTGGATTTCACCACTGCTTAGAGGGCAGAAAGTAATGGCCTTAAGTGACAGAAAGAAAGATTATGGTTGAGTTTTGAGAAAAGCCCTCGCAATAAGGGCAATTCAGCAATGGAAGAAATCATCAAGCATAATAAGTGACTTACCCTTCAGCAGGTATGTTCCAAATAGGCTGGTAGACATCAGTCTCTGGATGCCTTAATTTCAGAGGTTTGGATTTGATGGCCTATTTAGTCCCTCTCAACTCTTGTGCAATTGCACAAAACACCGAATCTGGCTATTGGATTAAATCTTGTCCAAGATTTGCACAATACTTTCAATCATTAAGCCCCCAAATCATCAGGCTTCATACACTATGCTAGCCTACAATGGTTAATTTTGACTAAGCTTACATGCTATACAGATGCAGTCTCTAGGTTTATAACTATTGTTGTTTGGATGAATGCCTATCAGATCAGGGAAGGATGATGATATAAAATAAGCATCATAGGAACATGACTATATGGATTGGTGTTTGGATCATTACAGGTGCTTTTTCAAGAGGCAATTGGACTTTCTTTGTTTTTCCTTGAAGACATTTCGCTTCTCATCCATGAATCTTCTTCCGTTCATCATCATGAACTGCACACCCTCTAGCACAGCTTTGTGGCAGCCATGACCTGGATGACTGAGAATAGCAATAGCAATAGTACTTAGACTTATATACCACTTCACGGTGCTTTACAGCACTCTCTGAGTGGTTTTACAGAGTCAGCATATTGCGCTCAACAATTTGGGGAACTCATTTTACCAACCTTGGAAGGATGGAAGGCTGAGTCAATCGTGAGCCGGTAAGAATCGAACTGCCAAACTGCAGGCAGCCAGCAGTCAGCAGAAGTAGCCTGCAGTATTGCATTCTAACCACTGTGCCACCATGAAGAATCTCCATAGTGATTACATTTCATTCATATACTCATTACATTTCTTTAACCTTTTATTACAACCTGCTGGTCTGAAAAAATGCCATCAGACTCCCGATTTGGGGCCGTCATATAACAAGTTTCAAAAAACATGCCAGGCCCAAACTAATGCCTCACTTGGCATCCTATTCATACAACAACATGCTAAGACAGGAGTTTGAGTTATACAACATGTTGGAATCCATACATATAAAATAAACCAGTCTGGTGTGAATTCTCTGCTTATTTCCTCCTGCCCTGAGTCTGCCACCTAACCCCTATTTAGCTGAAATTGTACTTCTCCGACTATTTCCATTGGCTCTAATCCTGATCCCTGAAAAGAGAGACGGAGAGAAAGAGAGGAGGATAAAGTCAGATGGAAGGGTATTTCAATATTTCGTTCCAACAGAGGGCAGTGTTGCAATGTGACAAACTAACCAGGATGGGCACTGCATAAAGGTGAATTATCTATAGACCTCCCATGATGTGGATTTACATTTCACTAGAAAGGGATGGAGTGCAAAATAATAATAATAATAATAATAATAATAATAATAATAATAATAATAATAATCAGAATAATCAGAATAATCAGAATAAGCCCGGTAGCAGTTTTCCCAACCAACACTTTTTTTTAATTAAAAGGCATAAACTTTTCTGACCTGCAGCAATTAACTGATAAGATAAGGTAAAGGTTCTCCTCACACACATATGCTAGTCGTTCCTGACTCTAGGGGGCGGTGCTCATCTCCGTTTCAAAGCCGAAGAGCCAATGCTGTCAGAAGACGTCTCCGTGGTCATGTGGCTGAAATGACTAAATGCCAAAGGCTGTTACCTTCCCACCAAAGGCGGTCCCTATTTTTCTACTTGCATTTTTTATGTGCTTTCGAACTGCTAGGTTGACAGAAGCTGGGACAAGTAACGGGAGCTCAACCCGTTACGCGGCACTAGGGATTCGAACTGCTGAACTGCCGACCTTTCAATTGACAAGCTCAACGTCTTAGCCACTGAGCCACTGAGTCCCTCTAACTGATAAGTTACTTGTATCCTATCTTACAAGTAACCTGTATCTGCAAACCCAAGCTATCTTCCCCTCTCTTTTTTCCATCTCACCCCAATTAAATCTTTCATCGGTTTAGCCACTCTGTGCCACCGAGGAAGTGAGCTCAGCTGTCAAAATCTATTAAGTCGTAAAAGATGCTACCAGATTCCTCCAGATTTGGTGCTACTGTAGACTAGCACAGTTCTCCTTCTGCAGGGTCCCCAAGGAGGTGCCTGGTTATCTTTCTCTCTCTTGAACTCGCTCAGTCAGTGCTGTAAACAGCGCTAGTAATTTTGCAAAAATCTTGCTTACATTTACTTCCAATCAGGGGTGGGCTTCAAAAATTTTAGCAAGGAGTTCTCTGCCCAGTTGCTGGGTGGATGTGGCTGTGGTGGACGTGGCCTACTCGGTTTCCTGCACCAAGGCAGTGTGTGCAGTGGTGGGATTCAGCCAGTTCGCACCACTTCGGGAGAATCGGTTGTTAACTTTCTGAGCAGTTTGGCAAACTGGTTGTTGGAAGAAATCATTAGGGCAGAGAACCAGTTGTTAAATTACATGAATCCTACCACTGTGTGTGTGTGTGTGGTTTTGGGTTTTTTTTGCCTTCCCTGGGCTCTGGAGGCTTTCCTCGGGCCTCCAGGAGGGCAAAAATGGCCTCCCCAGGCTCTGGAGGCTCTCTGGAGGCCCTCTGAAGGCCAGAAATGGGCCTGTTTTTGGCCTGCCTGAACTTACAGTAGGCCAGTTTTTCACTCTCCCTGAGCTTCCCTGCGTGCCCTGCACTTTTCTGCATCCAAAACGGGCCACATGGGGACTCCTGGGAGGGAAGGGGTGGGTGGGGCCAGCCAGGAGTGGGATTTAGGGGTTCTCCGAACTGCATAGAATCTTAGCTAGAGGTTCTCCTGAACCCCTGCAAACCCCCAGCAGCCCACCCCTGCCTCCAACATTTGATGGCAAAAAGCAGTCTGTTTTACACATGCTTCAATAGCAAAGATAAGGAAAAGTTGTGAATAAAGTGAAATAAAAGAACTCTATTTATTCACTTGATTTATAATCCATCTCTCTTGAAAAGGAGTAAACGTTTCCCTCTAGAATTTAGGAATTCTCTTAATGGCAGTACATCTGAGGAGAGATAGAATAGGAAAAAAATGAAAGGCATAAAATAGAGGACACATTATCCAATAAAGCACCTTTTTGAATATAACCTGAAGGGTTAGGAAAATTCATATATTCATGTTGGAAGAAATATCCGTCTGGTTCAGTTCCAAGCCAGGAGAAAGACACTGGAAACATGGAGGCTGTTTGGAAAGATGGTTTAATGATGAAGCAGAACCACCAAGCTCATGGTTCTGGGCAGCTGACCACAGGGAGTTGAGAGAGAGGTATTTATATCCTCTCTTCGGCTTTGCATTTGAACTTCCTGTTCCTTTGCAAGAACATGTATTCTATTGGCTGTTTAAGGGGGCGGGGGGACTCATAGCTAACTTTGTAGGTTGTCTGAGTCCCAGGTTTGGTTGACATTTGCTGCGTGATGCAATGTCCCAGGTGATTGTGCCATGTGGTGAGCTCTGCTGCCAGATGGGTTAATTCTATATGTCCTGTAGGGTCATGTCTTAATCCATCATCCTGGATCTGGAGGTCTCTTGTCTTGTAGAAAGGCTGGCTCAGTCTTTCTTAATGGGCACCCAATATCTGTTGGGGGCAGGGAGTTGCTCTCAGCTTTCCACCCAGGGAAGAATTTGCAGTCCTCAGTCCCTGAACGGATTCACTTCAAGATTTTGCTACTTTTCCATTTGTTTGTACTTGCACAAATGTACTTCCTTGTATTTGCACAAATGTACTTCCCCCAGCTTTTGATAGATAACTTTTACAGAGGATTGACAGGCACATTGGGAGTGTTAGAAACAACACAGAACAGCTTTTGCTTAATTGTCACTTCTCTGTCTCTCTCAGAGAACCTGAGGTTTTCTTCGTGTTAAAATCATGCCAAAGCTATTTTACATGCCTTTATTACTGAAAGTCAAATGGCACAGGATGGGATGAGTCTGCACTTGCAGTCTACTCCCAGGAGACCTGACTTCATGTAAACAGCACTAAAAACAGAATTTAGAAAAGTGAGAATTATGGCTTGTGACCACATTTTAGATCACATACCATTGCACTTAAATCTGTTTTTAAAAGAAATGGAATTTGCACCTGTCTCTGAGACAGGGAAAGCAGAGAGGAAGGAGAAAAAGAAATTTTTGCAGGGCTGATTGGAGAGAGGGGAGAGAGAGAGAGAGAGATTAGCAATTTGTAACTCCTTATGGAAGGGATGCTCAGTGGCTAAGACCCTGAGCTTGTCGATCGAAAGGTCGGCAGTTCAGCGGTTCAAATCCCTAGTGCCGCATAACGGGGTGAGCTCCCGTACTTGTCCCAGCTTCTGCCAACCTAGCAGTTCGAAAGCACGTAAAAAGTGCAAGTAAAAAAATAGGGACTACCTTTGGTGGGAAGGTAACAGCATTTTGTGCACCTTTGGCATTTAGTCATGCCGGCCACATGACCACGGAGATGTCTTCGGACAGCGCTGGCTCTTCGGCTTTGAAACGGAGATGAGCATCGCCCCCTAGAGTCAGGAACGACTAGCACATATGTGCGAGGGGAACCTTTAACTCCTTATGGAGTTTTCGCTGAAAGAAAAAAATGAACGTGATTTACGTGGTTTGACAACTGAAAATGGTAGATTATGGAAAGAAGGAAATTATGTTGGAACCTTAGAGAGAGGGGGTAAAATATGATTGTATCTGTAACTACCATTAAGAAAATTGGAAATTGCTTTTTTGTTAATTTTCTTCTTTCTTTGCACCTTTCTTCAT
Organism: Ptyas mucosa; assembly: GCA_012654045.1. Lineage (NCBI taxonomy): Eukaryota > Metazoa > Chordata > Lepidosauria > Squamata > Colubridae > Ptyas > Ptyas mucosa. The sequence continues at coordinate 2,216,748 of WNWU01000095.1, forward strand.
CTATGTATTACTTTACTTTCTTTACTCTCTTTTCAAAATTTATATTGTTTTTATTCTTTACCAAAAAATCTTTAGTAAAGATTATATATCCACTATTGGAATCTTATACATCTACTGATGTCTATTGTAGAGGATTGCATCAATTCCAGATTCCCTTGTTTCATCCATTTATGCTCCAAGGGTCCACTTATCGACAGATTGTCCTGATTTTTCAACTTCTGATGTGGACCTTCTTAATCTGAGCAGTGTCCAAACCAACATGACCATGTCACTCTCACATCTGAGGTAGGCAGCTGAAGCATACGGGGTCTTTGCCCAAGAACCCCTACGAGTAAGGTAGGAGCCCTAGTGCTGCAGTGGTTAGAGTGTAGTATTGCATGCTAACTGCCTTCCACAGCTACGAGTTCAATTCTGACAGGCTCAGAGTTGACTCAGCCTTCCATCCTTCCAAGGTTAGTAAAATGAGGAGCCAGATTGTTGGGGGCAGTATGCTGACTCTGTAAACCACTTAGAGAGGGCTCTAAAAGCAATATAAAGTCGTGTACAAGTCAAAGTGCTATTACTATTGCTATTGCTACCAGCTGGGATTTGAACCCCAGTCTCCCATCTCAAAGGATGGCACTCTGATCATATGTTATCCAGTCACTCCATGGAATATTTTATAGCATCAGAGAGAGATTTTTGGATACTTATTATCTCCAGCTGGTTTTTCACACACATCCGTCTCCATTATATAAGAACCATACAGTCAAGATCTGTGACCAGGTGATTAAATAGCAATAGCACTTAGACTTATATACCGCTTCACAGTGCTTTACAGCCCTCTCTACGCAGTTTACAGAGTCAGCATATTTCCCCCAACAATCTGGGTCCTCATTCTACCCACCTTGGAAGGATTGGAGCAGAGGTGGGTTTCAGCAGGTTCTGACCAGTTCTGGAGAACTGATAGCAGAAATTTTGAGTAGTTCGGAGAACCGGTAGTAAAAATTCTGACTGGCCCCGCCCCCGTCTATTCTCTGCCTCCCAAGTCCCAGCTGATCGGGAGGAAATGGGGATTTTTCAGTATCCTTCCCCCGGAGTGGGGTGGGAATGGAGATTTTACAGTATCCTTCCCCTGCTATGCCCACCAAGCCATGCCCACCAAGCCATGCCATGCCCACCAAGTCACGCCCACAGAACCGGTAGTAAAAAAGATTGAAACCCACCACTGGATGGGTCAACCTTGAGCCTGGTGAGATTTGAATTGCCAAATTGCAGGCAGCCGGCAGGCAGCAGAAGTAGGCTGCAGTACTGCACTCTAACCACTGCGCCACCACAGCTCTTATATTAAATATGATTAAATATTAACATTAAATAATACCATGTTCCCTCAAATGACTTATTTCCTTTCAGGACAAAGCAGAGCACAGTCTCACCCAATTTCACAATGTGCTTCCAAAAACTCTCTTCTCCACCCTTTGGCAAATAACGGTTACTGATTTATGCGCCTGAATGATGAAGGGGAAATTCCCACAAATTTCCAATCATTACGAAGATTTAGCTAAGGTGCATTTCCGGCTCAATATGACATTGATTGTACAGATGTTGGAAATGAAGGAACGTAACATACCTTTCCTTCTTTAATCATCTTATTATCATCCAATCTTCTCAAACAACAATCGACTTCTCTCTATTTGGAGGCGAAGGAGAGAAATCCAGTATCTACCTTGGTTGTCCCACCTAAGCAGTATAATGAGCTTTCTTAGGAAATACTTTAACCTGGACACCTAACTTTCTATTTTCTATGTGCCAAAATATATTTAGATGTTTTACCTGAAACTGGGTTGTTGTCTGGAAATTAGACGCAAAAATGAACAATAAACAAATATTTTTCATTTAAAAATACTAGCTTCCTCAAACATATGCATATGTATCCATAACTCCACTTTTCCCTGGAACTACTATAAAAGGTAAAAGTTTCCCTGTCAGTCATGTCCACCTCTAGGGCATGTTGCTCACCGCTGACAGAGCCAGCATTGTCGGAAGATGATTCCTTGGTCATGTGGCCAGCATGACTATATGCCAAAGGCGCACAGAACAATGTTACCCTCCTATCAAAGTGGTACCTATTTATCTACTTGCACTTGCATGCTTTCGCACTGCTAGGTTGCGAAAGGAGCTGGAGCAAATAACAGGAGCTCACCCTGTTGCATGGGTCTCGAACCCAGGCTGTTAGCGCTCCAGTTGACAAACTCAGCATCTTTAACCACTGAGCCATCGTGCCCCTACGGTATCAGGGTGTGTGTGTGTGTGTGTGTGTGTGTGTGTGTGTGTGTGTGTGTATCAGGATGAAAATTAAGGTAGAAATCTGTCCTGGTCTCTATGTCTTTTTCTAGAGCAGGTAACATTTGGGAACAATACTAAAAGAGAAATAGCAGCTAAACTACAACCCTTGCTGAATGTACATGTGTGAGATGGGTAGGAATGATAGATTTTCTGAGTCTGAATTATGAAGACCATCAATCTCTCCTAAATCCTGTCATGCTCCCCCTTGTGACTTTCGTAAGTCGAGATTCTCCAGCTTTCAGGGGGTGGGTGGAGATGGTCTTGCAATCTAATGGACAAGCAATAATGAGATTTTGGTGTTATTTTCCTATTCTGAAATTAGAACTCTACTTCCAGGCAAAAGAGAAATAGATCAGCAATATCATGGCGCCATTGGGTTTCCCCCCTAAACTCACACTCAACTGATCTCAGTGTATTTACAGGACTAATGGATGTTAGACTCCTACTAGCTATTGTGAACCAATTACCTCTATTAAGTATATCTTTAACCAAAAGACAAACACTCTCTTAATGCTCAGTCAATAGAGGGCAGATGATGGCAGAATAAATCAATGCAGAATCCAGCAGGCTGGGGAAAATATTCAGTCACCTACAATAGTGGCCAAAATTGTGGCAACCTTTTGGGAAAAGTATATTTTCTAAAACTAGCTGATAACAGTGAAGACAATGAAAACTCATTGCAACCCTATTTTGAAATCCAAGACCCATATTTGGCCTCTCAATGACCTCACATTCCCCTAAATGTGTAAGGTCTGAACAAAACATTAGCAGTGTCAGGAGAAAAACCAAACCTGATTCAATTAAATGTTAATTGCAATTAAATTAGAATTGAGTTTAAAAAATAATGTGTCTCTACTTAATCTAGCTAATACGATTGCTTCCTATGTGTTTAATAATTCCTCCCTCTTGCCCCATTAAAATATTATTTGGTTACAGCTTGTGGGGCAGCTGCAGATGCCACTTCAAACATCACAACTGGAATTTGTATGTTGATGTCCAATATTGCCAAGAACATAGAGATATGTGAGGGATAGGCAAACCTCGCTCAGGTGCAGCTCAAGTAATCCAATGGATTTGGATGAATTTGCCCAGATGTTGAGCACTCGAATTATGTCAGATCATCCAATTAATTCTGAATCACTAAATTAATTCATATACCTTGGTTTGGTTTGGTTTGGTTTGGTTTGGTTTGGTTTGGTTTGGTTTGGTTTGGTTTGGTTTGGTTTGGTT
>WNWU01000095.1:2221336-2232758 GCA_012654045.1 Ptyas mucosa
ATCCTATCCTATCCTATCCTATCCTATCCTATCCTATCCTATCCTATTCTATTCTTATCCCATCCCATCCCATCCCATCCTATCCTATCCTATATGTACCTCTATAACTGTCTGGTTTGGTTCTGCAACCCAACAAGAGAGACACATACTTCAGAGGATAATTAGAACCACAGAAAAAACAATGGCTACCAACCTGCCTTCCATTGAGGACCTGTATACTGCACGAGTCAAAAAGAGGGCTGTGAAAATATCTACAGACCCCTCGCATCCTGGACATAAACTGTTTCAACTCCTACCCTCAAAACGACGCTATAGAGCACTGCACACCAGAACAACTAGACACAAGAACAGATTTTTCCCGAACACCATCACTCTGCTAAACAAATAATTCCCTCAACACTGTCAAACTATTTGCTAAGTCTGCACTACTATTAATCTTCTCATCATGCCCATCACCCATCTCCTCCCACTTATGACTGTATGACTGTAACCTTGTTTCTGGTATCCTTACGATTTATATTGATATTGTTTCCTGATTGCTTATTTGTAACCTAGGACTATCATTAGTGTTGTACCTTATGATCCTTGATGAACGTATCTTTTCTTTTATATACTCTGAGAGCATATGCACCAAGACAGATTCTATTCTATTCTATTCTATTCTATTCTATTCTATTCTATTCTATTCTATTCTATTCTATTCTATTCTATTCTATTCTATTCTATTCTATTTTGATATTTTAATCAAAATCATTGGAAAGCAGATTCAGTTCAGAGATTTAGTCAAATCTCCAGACTGAATCTTTCTCTGCCCAAGTATTAACTTCTACATTTTCCAAAAGATTGAGCTGCCAGCTATTCACATCAAAAAGCATTTCTTTCAAAAGATTGCTCCCCTGCATCTCATAAACTTACTCCATAGCTGCAACATTATATTACATGCTGTTCTTTCTACTGAATTGACTCTGATCCAATGGCACTCACCTAGGCCTGGCTGACCGATGAAACATAACATCCGACTCACATACTTTAGATTTTTCAGTAGCTGCCTGGAGCACACTAAGCTGCAGGGGGTACCTGATTCAGCTACGTGTTGCCACAGAAGGAAGTTTTCTGCACAGTTCTGACACGCTATGAGTTTTCTGTCTACCTCGTTTACTTAGGAAAGTAATGGGGGTATTTTAACATAACTTGTCGTATTAAGCATTTGCCCTTGTTTTGCCCTTTGGGAGATCAATCCTGACTGCTCTTTAGAAGGCCAGATCCTGAAGATGAAACTCAAATACTTTGGTCACCTAATGAGAAGGAAGGACTTACTGGAGAAGAGCCTAATGCTGGGAAAGACTGAGAGCAAAAGAAGAAGGGGACGGCAGAGAATGAGGTGGCTGGATGGAGTCACTGAAACAGTCGCTGTGAGCTTAAATGGACTCCGGGGGATGGTAGAGGACAGGAAGGCCTGGAGGAAAGTTGTCCATGGGTTGGACATGACTTTGCAACTTTTTTTAAAAAATTTGATTTATATGCTGCCCGTCTCCGGAGACTCAGGGCGGCTTACAATGCGCTAAGCAATACCCTTCATACTTTTGTATATTTTATACAAAGTCAGCTTATTGCCCCCATAAACTGGGTCCTCAATTTACCTCCTTAGAAAGGATGGAAGGCTGAGTCAACCTTGAGCCTGGTGAGATTCGAACTTGCAGTAATTGCAGGCAGCTGGTGTTAATAACAGTGTGCTTTAGTCCACTGTGCTACCAAGGCAACTAACAACAACAACAACAAAGACAACTGTATTTTCCATATTACTAAATAGCAACACTATCTACATATGTCTCTGAGATAAGGCATTCATAGATAACCTGGAGGGAGCATTATGAGAGTGTAGATTAGTGTTTACAGTATTGGACAGTCACCAAAGAGGTCCAGGTTCAAATCTTGACTAACTAATAAATCTCATTTGTCACATTCTTTCTCTCCATCTAGCCAACTGAACCTCTGAGGCTAAAAAGGCCACCTTTGTTATTTATCTTCCAGAATCAATGATGTTGAGGTAGCTATCCTTCCAGAAGGCTCAAAAGCTTCCACTATTACTTAGGGCCATTACTCAACTCTTCTCAAAATCTGAAAGTCAGAGATTAATCTAAACCAGGGATCAGCATTCAATAGTTTTGATTCCAGAAGCCAAATTGATTGATGATCTCTACTCTCTTCAAATTTTTCTTCAAGCATCAAACTGGTGGATTTTTTTTTTAAAAAAATGCTTTTTACAGTTAACCAGTTTCTAGAGCAGGGTTGGACAATATGTAGTCCTCCAGATATAGATGAGAATTGCATCATTATCTACCTGTGGGGTTTTTTTAAATAATTTTATTTATGATTTTTTTTTTCTGTAACATCCATAAGATGAACAGTGTATTATCTGGCTCAATATACTTTGCATACAATTCTGATAATGATATTATCATTTAAAAAATGCATAGTTGTAATTTTTCAACTTCTCACATTTGTGTATACATAGTCATTATAATGTGTCTCAGTAAACATAATACCATTTTGCCCAATTTCTACTTTCTACTTCTTTTCTCTAACACTTAATAAAATAACCACCATGTTAAAAAAATATTCTATATCTATCCATCATCTCTTGCCCTTTTTTGAATTTCAAGTCTTATTAACTTTATCTTATCTACCTACCTTTTGAGATGCTAATTGTTCAATTCAAGAGTTTTAAAACCCTGGAATTAGAATACAATCCGCCTAAAATATTTCCTCCTTGAACCAGTAGTTATTAAAGGACTGAACCTCACTGAGTGAGGCCATAAAACATTTGATTTCTGTTTTAAAACTGAAAGACTTCTATACCTCAAACAAGAGCTGGGACAAAGATGGTAGGTCTATTTAGAGCTTGGAGAAATTCTATCAAAGTTATTTGCTTTCGAGGGATCTGTCCATGGTCCTACAAATTGCACCACGACAATCCTATGAATGAAGTTATCTAAAATGGTTAAAGCTAAATTGAACTTTCCATAGTATTGAGACAGCTATCTCCTGAATCTACTGATAATAACTTCTATTTTTTGTAACTGTCTGTGAGCTCTGCCTTTCCTAAGATGATCTCACAAACAATTCTGAAGTTCCCATCACTCTAACCAATGTCACTCTCCTGTCATCACGTTTAAAAAAAAAAGTAAAGATTTATTAGCATTTTGTTCAGTCTAGCAGTACTAGATCAAACTGGGTAATCTTTCTCCTCCTCCAACTCAGTGAGAATGAGATAGTGAACTTCTGTGTCTGCTATTCATTTTCTCAGGATTGGTCACTCGGTCGAGGAATAGCCATAGCAATAGCACTTAGACTTATATACCGCTTCACAGTGCTTTTACAGCCCTCTCTAAATCATTTACAGAGTCAGCCTATGGCCCCCAACAATCTGAGTCCTCATTTTACCCACCTTGGAAGGATGGAAGGCTGAGTCAACCTTGAGCCTAGTGAGATTCGAACTGCCAAATTGCAGGCAGCCGGCAGGCAGCAGAAGTAGCCTGCAGGACTGCACTCTAACCACTGCGCCACCGTGCTCATCAATAGGCAATTTGGTGCCCATTGAAATGTATGAGCTGATGGAAATCCTACATATCTTGTGAGCACCACATTATCTATCCCTGGTCTAGCATGGTGGGTGTCAACTTTGGAAGCCATATTATCACCAGAAGCTTCCACGCTGCCACCTTCTTGTGTGTGGGAAAGTAGGAGGGGGAGGGATTTAGTAGAGGGAATATAGTTAGACAAAATAGCATTCTTCTTTTCGGTCAAGGCCATGACATTCCTGCATCTGGAGAAGGAGTGGTTGGAGCAGGGGTGAAATGCTCCCGGTTCGGACTGGACCAGATCGGCCGATCCGTTAGCGATGGAGGTGGGTAGTTTGGTAGCAAAAATCCCTGCTTGTTGCAGGGGCCATTTTGGGTGAAGTGCAACTGCTTTTACATTGTGTGTGAGTCAGTTGTGTTGTGTTGTGTTGTGTGTGTGTAAAGTGTGAAAGTTGGGTTTTGATACCTCTTATTGTTTTGTGTACTTTGTTTAATATTTTTATTATTTATTATTATTGGCCACACCCACCCAGTCACCTGACCACCAAGCCATGCCCACTAGGTCACCTGACCGCCAAACTACACCCACCAATTAAGCCATGCCCACAGAACCAGTAGGGAAATTTTTTAGATTTCACCCCTGGTTTGGAGTGATGTCTCGAGATGGGACGGATGGTGGTTGGACCTTGTGATGGACTGATGGGTGCAGGGAATGGATTTGGGGGTTTTTGATTTACTGAGGGAAAACCCAGAATGCTCAGATTCGGGTTTTCCCAGATGTGCCAATATACTTACTCTAATAAATGGAACTTTGAGAAAATGCCTGTCTTGGAGTTTTTAATTGGAGTTGGGTTTTTCTGGAACACTGACAGTGGGTATGAGTTTAATAAATGCCTCTGCAAAGTACATACAGCCTATTTTCGTGCCAGGCTGGAAATGAGAAATGTGGGCACTACAAGCCCGTGGAAATTTTCTGTGATCTGCCTACTGATAAGCATGTTTCCTTCTCCTTTCTTCTTCAAAATAGTCATTATCTGCCAAATCAAAAATCACTCAAGCACTGCTCAATAAAGCATAAGTGTTTGAAGCAAAAGGCAGGTACAGCCAACACAAACAGCCCGTTGAGATCCAGCTGCCCATCAAAAGAGGGAAATTGGATCTATTGGCAACAATTAAAATAATTTTACATTAGAAAATCACAAATGGCATTTCTGTCCTGCAACTCAACCATTAATGCTGCTTTAGGTCGGTATTTGAGGCATTCGTTCAGCAAACAATTGTGGAGAGCAGACGTTGAGATCCTGCATTTATGTACAAGAGAAAGGGCATTCTGCATATATATTGCCATTCTGATATATACATATAGTCTTCTCCTATCTCCATTTTCACCCATCTAATTCTCTTCACCCATTTGAATTTCTTTTAAGATTTTGGGTTGAAATATGAAATTCAATGGTGAAAAAAGTAAGGTTCTAAATTTGGGCAAGAAAAACAAAATGCACAGGTACAGTATATGTGGGACCTTGCTCAATAGTAGCAACTATGAGAGGGATCTTGGAGTCCTAATGGATAATTTAGATATGAGCCAGCAGTGTGCCGTAGTTGCCAAAAAAGCCAATACAGTTCTGGGCTGCATAAAGAGAGGGATAGAATCAAAATCACGTGAAGTGATGATACCACTTTAGGATGCCTTGGTAAAGCCACACTTGGAATACTGCATCCAGTTTTGGTTGCCACGATGTAAAAAAGATGTGGAGACTCTAGAAAGAGTGCAGAGGAGAGCAACAAATATGATTAGGGGACTGGAGGATAAAACATATAAAGAACAGTTGCAGGAACTGGGTATGTCTAGTTTAATGAAAAGAAGGACTAGGGGAGACATGACAGCAGTGTTCCAATATCTCAGGGGCTGCCATAAAGAAGAGGGAGTCAAGCTATTCTCCAAAGCACCTGAGGGCAGGACAAGAAGCAATGGGTGGAAACTAATCAAGGAGAGAAGCAACTTAGAACTAAAGAGAACTTTCCGGACAGGTAGAACAATTAATCAGTGGAACAACTTGCCTCCAGAAGTTGTGAATGCTCCAACACTGGAAGTTTTTAAGAAGATGCTGGATAACCATTTGTCTGAAGTGGTGTAGGGTTTCCTGCCTGGGCAAGGGGCTGGACTAGAAGACCTCCAAGGTCCCTTCCAACTCTGCTATTCCTATTCTATTCTATTCTATTCTATTCTATTCTATTCTATTCTATTCTATTCTATTCTATTCTATTCTATTCTATATGGTATGGACTTACTGTTTTGGTTTGATTTTGCCCAGTTTGCATTTAGATATCACAAAGGTATTGAACAAGCTTACCATATAATGTCCCTCAAAGCTTACTTCAATTACTTCTGGTCCTCCACTTGAAATCATTCTGTAGCATCCTAGTGAGAGTTTGTTTCACAGGCTTTGGTGTGGGTAGGGGATCATTTCCAAAAAGAGTCTAACTAGTAGTCCAAGTATTCCAAGCAAGTGCTTCACATGCTTCAAATTCACTTCTGTCTAACATTTCTTTGCAATGCTTTCATCTGCATTGCAGGAACAACATGAAACAAAGTGGCATGCATGACTTGGCTCCATGTAGACAAAATAACGATGTCCCCTGTTCTTCAACTCTATTGAGTTCAGGTCTAAAGAGTTGAAGCTTCATCTTCCAGAAAACCTTTTAACAGCCTTGGTTCTAGATCAGTCTGGAAGTTGTGATACACCATACTCAACAATGAAGTTCAGTACAAGAAGGTTTTACTGTGGAGGACAGCTGTCACATGCCGTTCTTCCAAGTGCGTAGCTTCAGATGGGATGCAAATGTAATGATGAAGGAAGAAAGAGACACTTGCCAGATCTCCAGAATCAGCCCTGGAGATTGACAGAGTGATGTCACAGTGAATCACATCAGTGGCAGGTTGCTCCTGGTTCGGCCCAGTTTGGGCGATCCGGTAGTGGTGATGCTGTGACATCACTGAACCGGTTCTCTTTGACTGCGAGCTGGGCCCTCCCGCCCGCTCCTGTGTTATTCCTACCTTTATTTCTCATTTTTTAGCCCAGCTGATAGGTGTGTAGAGTAGATTGCCACACCTCAGCTGGGCAGAAACCTAACGGGCTTGTGCAAAGCACCGGTTGGAACCCACCACTGAATCACATCTTTTATTGATGTTTGGTTATGATCAAGTATAGTATGATGGGTGTGGAAAGTGTTGCCCATTTTTAATGCAGAGGTTCTTAAATTCATTCTGCTGGCATTAATGTAGGAAAATCAGGGTTGGTGATGGCAATGGTGATGAAAATTTTGAAGATAGGTTCTCTATTTAAATAAGATCTAAATGTACAATAAATGTAGACCTAAATCTACAATGTTCTTGTTGTTGTTAGTTGCGAAGTCATGTCCGAGCCATCGTGACCCCATGGACAATGTTCCTCCAGGCCTTCCTGTCCTCTACCGTCCCCCGGAGACCATTTAAGCTCACGCTGATTGCTTCAGTGACTCCATCCAGCCACCTCATTCTCTGTCGTCCCCTTCTTCTTTTGCCCTCCATCTTTCCCAGCATTAGGCGCTTCTCCAGTGAGTCCTTCCTTCTCCTTAGGTGGCCAAAGTATTTGAGTTTCATCTTCAGGATCTGGCCTTCTAACGAGCAGTCAGGGTGATCTCCTCTAGGACTGACTGGTTGGATCACCTTGCAGTCCAAGAGACTCGCAGGAGCCTTCTCCAAAGGTGGGATATAAATAAATAAATAATTCCAATGAAAATGTGTCTCTTCTTATTGCCTTTGTGACACTTGGTAAGTTGAATAGAGACAAGGCAGAGTCTCACAATGACTCATAATACAAAATGCTAAAAATACTTGAAATCCACCAACTAATTCCATCTGCAGTTCTAGGAAGGAAATAAATGAAGAGTTCCCAAATTCCCCTTTAATCTAATATTAGAAATCAAACATACTTGAGCAACCATTCCCGATATCTTCCGTTCAGACAGAATAAATATATTGTTATGACATGCATAACAATTGCTGGTTGTACAGAATAGATTATAGAAAAGAAGAGAGTTATGTCATAAGAGGTAAACTTATAATTGGATTTGTAACTGCTGTAAAGAAAATCCCATCTCAGATTGAATTGAAAAAGGAAACAACAAAGGAGTGGAAAAGGGGAGAGGAATAAAGAGGGGGAGGGAGGAGAGTTGGGAGGTGAGAAGAGAAGAAAAGAAGCATGGGAAAAGGAGGGGAAGAAAGAAGGGGGAAAGAGGAGGAGAGAGGGTAAGAAAGGGAGGAAGAAGAGAGGAGAGGGGAAAGAGGAGAGGAAGTAGAAAAGGGAAGGAGAGGAGGAATGAGGAAAGTAGAAAGAAACAGAAGAGGAGAGAGAAGGGAAGAAGAAAATGAAAGGTCGTATTAAAATAAAGGAAGTAGATGGTAGAAGAGCAGACCCGAACAACTAATTAGCAAATGGAAGTTAAAGAATAAGATGAATGAATAATGATTAACGATGGACAAAAGACTGTACATTTGACTATGTTGATAAAAAATAAAAATAAAAAACTTTTAAAAAAATCCTAAGCTACAGCCTTATATTGCTTTATCTCCCTTACTTTTCTGTTTTTCCTTCTTCTTTTTTTTTTTTGCACATTTTGCTTTCTCTTTGCTTTCTTTCTCTTTCTTTTTCTTGCTTTATATTGGCTTGTATTAGATTTTATTTTTAAAAAATATTTAATAACATCATTATATAACATATAGTGGCAGGGTATAAGATGCAGGCAGGAGCAGCATACACTGAATGGAATAGCCAGCAGCTGGCACATCTGGGGTGTGGGTGAGACCCTCCCAAGTCCAGATGAGAGATTCCACAGAAGGTCTTGGAGAATACTAGGTCTAAAATCTTATGGGTGGGGCAGGAAGGGGCAGGGTCAACCAGCAATTTAACAACCGGTTCGCCCGAACTGGCCCGAACCGGCTGAATCCCACCACTGCTGCTGTTACATATTTGCATGTGAATGCATGATGCAAATACACAGCTAGTCATAACACTTTTGTGATGAAATCACCAGACACATGTCAAGATTTGTCCTCTTTTCCTAGATCCCCCACCCCAAATTTTAAACTAAACAAGCATAGCATACTGTACAGGAGAAGCCAGTAGTTTTGTTTCTGACCAGATTATGTTGGGTAAACCCATTCTTCTTCTTCCATGTCTAAACTTCCAGAATGAAGCCACCTTCTTGGTTTTGTCATTGGCCAAAAATAAGTCAACATCATGTATCTGTTTCTTATCATGTATATGTTGGTAGTAGCATATAGTTAGTAGTAACATATAGTGGCAGGGTGTAAGATGCAGGCAGGAGCAGCATACACTGAATGGTACAGCCAGCAGCTGGCACATCTGGGGTATGGGCAAGACCAGGGATGGGTTCTACTTACTTTTACTACCGGTTCGCAATGGGATCGCGCACACAAGCGAGCGAAGCAAGCGTGTGCATCTTGCTTCTGTGCATGCACATGCACCTTGCTTCTGAGCATGCGCAGATCACTGATGATGACATCCAGGGTGGCGGGCGGGGCCTCCCGCCGGTTTTACTACCGGTTCTTGCGAATCAGTCCGAACCAGGGCACAAGACCTTCTGAGATTCCACAGAAGGTCTTGGAGAATACTAAGGCTAAAATCTTATGGTTCTTCTAGAACCAGACAGGCTGATACTGGCCAATCATTCAGACATTGTGGTAATTGTGGTGGAATGTAGTCAGAGTCGTGGGAGGGAGGGGCTCTTTCCCAGAGAGCAGAGACAGTGGAGCTTGGAATTTTTGGTATGCAATAAGAAGGCAAATATGGGCAATACCACCACTCCCCAAGCAATTCACAGAGTATATCTAAGAATTATGCAGATTGTTGCTTTAGTCTGGCAAGATTCCTGTCTGTAGGTGAATAATAATAATAATGCCTGTAATCTCTCTCTCTCTTTTTTTTAAATTTGATTTATATGCCGCCCTTCTCCGGAGACTCAGGGCGGCTTACAATGCGCTAAGCAATAGCCTTCATACTTTTGTATATTTATACAAAGTCAGCTTATTGCCCCCACAAACTGGGTCCTCAATTTACCTACCTTAGAAAGGATGGAAGGCTGAGTCAACCTTGAGCCTTGGTGAGATTCGAACCTGCAATAATTGCAGGCAGCTGATGTTAATAACAGGGCTTTAGACCACTGTACTATCCAAGGCTCTCCCAAGTTTCCTGCACAAGCCTGGCTATCATTTCTTTATTGCATAATATACTGATGTTACTGAAGTACAGTCAAATCACTATTTGGTTGTATGACTAGAGCCAGGTCTATCCAGTCAAGCTATACTCCAGAGGGTAGGACAAGAAGCAATGGATAGAAACTAATCAAGGTACTTAGGTTGGAAATGTGAACAACAAGAAGGGACATTTTATCACGTTGTGGTTAAAAAAAAGCTAGAAAATTCTGAATTCAAATTCTGCATAAGCAGAGGGATAGAATCAAGATCATGTGAAGTGTTAATAGCACATTATAATGCCTTGGTAAGGCCACACTTGGAATACTGCATTCAGTTTTGGTCACCATGATGTAAAAAAGATGTTCAGACTCTAGAAAGAGTGCAGAGAAGAGCAACAAAGATGATTAGTGGATTGGAGGCTTAAACATATGAAGAACGACTGCTGGAACTGGGTATGTCTAGTTTAATGAAAAGAAGGACTAGGGGAGATATGATAGCAGTGTTCCAATATTTCAGGGCTGCCACAAAGAAGAGGAAGTCAAGCTATTCTCCAAAGCACCTGAGGGCAGGACAAGAAGCAATGGGTGGAAACTAATCAAGGAGAGAAGCAACTTAGAACTAAAGAGAACTTTCCGGACAGGTAGAACAATTAATCAGTGGAACAACTTGCCTCCAGAAGTTGTAAATGCTCCAACACTGGAAGTTTTTAAGAAGATGTTGGATAACCATTTGTCTGAAGTGGTGTAAGGTTTCCTGCCTAAGCAGGGGGTTGGACTAGAAGACCTCCAAGGTCCCTTCCAACTCTGCTATTCTATTCTATTCTAAAAGAGTTTCCTTTTGGAATTTCTTCCAGTTCTATAAATTCTTATCAATTTATATATAAAATTATGCATAATGTTATGAATTTATATAGGATAATGGCAAAAGGGAGACGGGTCTGTCTTCCATTGTATTATGATGTTACCTAGTTTGAGTAATGAAATATCTGCAGGAAAACAATCAAGCTCAGAGACCACCAAAGACCCCTCATTTCAACCCTGAGCTACAAATATTCCCCTTTGTTGTATCGTTCTGTATTCTCCCAGGTTTCTTTCAATTATAGATTTGAGAGGGCTGTTGACCCCATCAAATCCAGCCCCTTGCTCAGAGCAGAAATCCAAATCAAAGCTTCCCTGACAGATGGCTGTCTAGCCTGAGCTTTAACACGTAGTTTTTTCTACAACCTCTTTGGCCGAAAAAACACTTTTAAAAGTAAAAAAAAAAAGCCTCTGATGATCACGCAGCTCAGCTGGGATCGTCAGAGGCTTTTAAAAGCATTTTTTTCTGCAACCTCCTAAGGTTGTAGAAAAAAATACTTTTAAAAGTAAAAAAAAAAACTTGGCCATGCCCACCCGGTCACATTACCCACCATCACCAAGCCACACCCACAGAACCGGTAGTAACAAATTTTACATTTCACCACTACGGCAGCGTTAGCCTGGAATATAGCATTCTAACCACTGAGAGGGAGGGAGGGAGGGAGGGAGGGAGGGAGGGAAGGAAGGAAGGAAGGAAGGAAGGAAGGAAGGAAGGAAGGAAGGAA
>WNWU01000095.1:2236007-2249566 GCA_012654045.1 Ptyas mucosa
ATTTTATTTTATTTTATTTTATTTTATTTTATTTTATTTTATTTTATAATTTGTCAAATAGAAATGAAAACAGGAATAATATAAAAATACAAAGATACATATGCACGCCCCCTTTACAGACCTCTTAAGTATAAAGTGAGGTCCACGGACGTCAATTTGTGACTAAAACTGTGAAAATTTGTAGCTGAGACAACTGAATCAGGTAGAGCACTCCAGACTTTGACAACTCTGTTACAAAAATCGTATTTTTTATAGTCAAGTTTAGAACGATTTACACTGAGTTTAAAACAGTTGTTTGTGCATGTATTATTGCAATTAAAACAGAAGAGGTCATTTGTAGGTAAAACATTACTACATACAATTTTGTATGCAGTACCTAAGTCTGACCACAAGTGATGAAGTTCCAAGTTATCCAAATCAAGAATTTCAAGCCTAGTAGCGTAGGGAATTTTACTATGTACAACAGTTTTGTGATGAAATCACCAGACACATGTCAAGATTTGTCCTCTTCTCCTGGATCCCCCACCCCACATTTTAAACTAAGCAAACATGGCATACTGTACAGGAGAAGCCAGTAGCTTTGTTTCTGATCAGATTATGTTGGGTAAACTAGTGGTGAAATCCAATTTTTTTTACTACCGGTTCTGTGGGTGTGGCTTGGTGGGCTTGGTGTGGCTTGGTGGGTATGGCAGGGGAAGGATACTACAAAATCTCCATTCCCACCCCACTCCAGGGGAAGGATACTGCAAAATCCCCATTCCCACCCCACACTTGGCCAGCCAGAGGTGGTATTTGCCGGTTCTCCAAACTACTCAAAATTTCCGCTACTGGTTCTCTGAACTGCTTCAAATTTCCGCTACCGGTTCTCCAGAACCTGCTGGATTTCACCCCTGGGGTAAACCCATTCTTCTTCTTCCATCTCTAAACTGCCAGAATGAAGCCGCCTTCTTGGTTTTGTCATTGGCCAAAAATAAGTCATTATCATGTATCTGTTTCTTATCAGGTATATGTTGGTAGTAGCCAACATACCAGCAGATGGGCTGGGATCTATGTCTCTTCACATTCACATAGCTTCTCATTATCTACCAAGAGTTTCCACTTGGTTTTACATTTAGGCACTACAACCCTCAACCTATTCAGGATCCTCCAAGTAGTATAAGGGAAGTTGGTTCCTTCAGCCATATAACAATAGCAATAGCATTTAGACTTATATACCGCTTCACAGTGCTTTACAGCCCTCTCTAAGCAGTTTACAGAATCAGCATATTTCCCCCAACAATCTGGGTCCTTATTTTACCTACCTCGGAAGGATGGAAGGCTGAGTCAACCTTGAACCAACGAGATTCGAACTGCCAAATTGCAGTCAGCCAGCAGTCAGCAGAAATAGCCTGCAGAACTGCACTCTAACCACTGTGCCACCATGGCTCATATCCTCCTCTAATGTTATTCCTTGCTCGATGGTCTCCTTCCTCCATCTTTTAATTCAGTTTTGTTTTCTGTACCCTCAACAAGGTTTCTTCTTGCCACAAAGCTTTTCCTAGATCTGAGTTGGCAGACTTGGGGCATATGTCCATACCTTGCATACCTTCGTTGGTAGCCAACGAATTACACATTGTAAGTAGGCAAAATTGTACACTAAATAGAGACTCCCGGTAATTATTTCAAAGATCTATTGAATAACACTTGACTGTGTCACTTCCTTCATCATTCTTGCTACTTCATTCAGCTTCATAAGATTCCAAACCAATCTCTACCATCAACACCTGCTTCTTATTTTCTGCTTGCTCATCAGTAGTTACGACTGAAATAATATACATTGAAGAATCACAGATTGTTTGCTTGGGTTGCCCCCTCCCCTCCCAGGAACTACCAAAGAGACCAAGTTGGAAGGAAGCATATGGTCTAAGAAGGCATCAATGCAGTGTTTTCTTGGAAAGTCAATTGCGCCATAAAGAGGAGTTGGGAAACTTGGCTTTGATTCTAATTGATTGGAATTTCCTCCAAAATTCCATTACTCTGGTATCTTAGAGGTGGGGGCAGGAAAGACACTGAAATCTATCAGTCACATATAGTCACCGTAAAAGGCAAAATTCTTTAAAGCCGTTATCAGTATGCAAAGAAGGGGACTGTGGAAACGCAACCTTCCTTGTTTAGTCTCAGCAAATATGTAGTTAGAAAACACCACTATTTCGCTTTGGAATTTGTGGTAAGCAAATAAGAATGTGTGGAAAGACCTCAGCCTTCTGACGGCCTAAGATTTGTTCCTGTGGTAGCAAACTTTCCACCCCAGTTCCTGTTCAGACCATATTGTTACTCCAATCAAGAATTTCTTGGACAGGGTGCAATTTAATTTATTTCTTATAGAACTTAGATTGTTTAAATCTAAAATATTAGTAAAGGGCAACCAACTATGTCTTCAGCAGTGTAGCACATTCAGGGTTTATAGAAGATTATTTAGGTACCACTTTTTGGCTCAGTGGCGCTGAGCTTGTCGATCGAAAGGTTGGCAGTTCAGCGGTTCAAATCCCTAGTGCCGCGTTATGAGGTGAGTTCCCATTACTTGTCCCAGCTTCTGCCAACCTAGCAGTTCAAAAGCATGTAAAAAATGCAAGTAGAAAAGTAGGGGCCACCTTTGGTGGGAAGGGAACAGCATTCCGTGTGCCTTTGGCATTTAGTCATGCCAGCCACATGACCATGGAGACATCTTCAGACAGCGCTGGCTCTTCGGCTTTGAAACGGAGATGAGCACTGCCCCCTAGAGTCAGGAACGACTAGCACATATGTGCGAGGCAGGGGTGGGTTCTACTTACCTTTACTACCAGTTCGCAATGGGAGCACTCATGTGCATGCACAAAAGCTTTTGCGCATGCGCAGATCACCCATGATGGTGTCATGGCAGGTGGGCGGAACCTCCTGCCAGTTTTACTACCGGTTCTATAGAACCGGACTGAACTGGGAGCAACCCACCACTGGTGCAAGGAGAACCTTTACCTTTACCTTTCAATCTTTTGATCTAGTTTATCTAGTTTCTCTATTTTCCTCCAGTTTCTCTGTTGTTCCTCTCAATGGTTTCCCTTCATTGATCATACTATAATGTGTTGGTAGAAAGCATTCATCATCAGAATAGGGGGTGAATGATTTTCCAGTGACCTTCAAAAGTGGCTCACCATACAAAGGTTCTCATCCATTGTCCCTTCCATTTAGAGAAAAACCTTTGGACTCAGGACAGTCCTTTGTTAATTGAAGAAAGAGGGAGTGTGGGCTGTTTCTTTATCCCTCCTGCAATTTTCTGCTTCCCATCTACCCACTCTGGACACCCAGGACTGTTTTCCCTTCCAAAGCAACATGACAATACATAGACAATACATGAGCTGCTGGGAGTTTGCAGTGGTTCAGGACAACCTCTATTTAAGATTCTGTGCAGTTCGGAGAACCCACAAATCCCAGTCCTGGCTGGCCTCACTCACCCTGCCCCGCCCCTCCCAGGAGTTCCCACACAGCCCATTTTGGGCTGTGCGCAAGGGCACAGCCGGAGGCTCGAGGAGGACAAAAAATAGGCCTACCAGAAGTTTGGGAAGGCCAGAACTCCAGACGGCCTCCAGAGCCTGGGGAGGCCGTTTTCACCCTCCTGGAGGCTCTAGGAAAGCCTCCGGATCCTGGGGAGGGCAAAAACGCCCCCTCAACATGGTGCAGGAGGCTGACTAGGCCACACCCACCACGGCCACACCCACCCAGCAATCAGGCAGAGAACCCTTTGCTAAAATTTTTGAAGCCCACTCCTGCATGGAACCATGGGAAGAAATCAATGCACAATTTCTCCCTGACACTTCCTTTACTGTAGTGGGGGATAACATTTTCATCTTATTTTGCCTTATGGTTTTCTACAGTTTAAATACAGGTAAGTCCTCAACTTGCAACCATTCGTTTAGTGTTAAGCTCAGCTATGGAAATTTTGGGCTCAATTGCAGTCATAAATTGAGGGCCACCTGTACGGTTAAGTCAATTACAAAAGTCAAGAAAGTTCAGTAGTTCAAGAATGAATTGCCATTAAAAGATTAGAAGCATTATGTTTTGCACTGATGGTTAATAGTTAATGAAAGTGTTTACATGTAGGTGTACATTGCCTTCACTGTTTTTCTTAACATAACAAGAGCTTATCTTTCATAACCTGTAATAACTTCCTAATTGTAAAAGTTCTGTTACATTACATTCTATTGACTAATAGGAGAATAATTACAATAATTATGCCAAAATATTACTGGTGCAATAGACCAGGGGTGGGCAACTGTGGCCCTTTTACAACCTGTAGACTTCAACTCCCAGAATTCCTGAGACAGTTGCCCACCTCTGCAATGGACCATTGCTCAAAACAAGGAGGGAAAAAAAATACTGTGAACTCTATTTCCTTAAAATTTCTCTCATCTTCTGGACTTCATACAATATGGGCATCCTTTCCATTCACCTTTACCCCCTAAAGCTGTAGAGGCATTCACACATCCTGAAGTAAAGCATCTTCCAAAAAACAAAAACAAAAACCAACAATGGGAGAGAAGCAAACTTTTGAGTCTTAATCACGACAGTGGAAAATCAGCAAAATTCTCCTTGGGCAGGGATAATATGCTTTGAAAAAAACATTCTCACCGGGCAGGAAAGCCCTGAATTCTTTGCATGACATGGCTAATGTGTCACTGTCTGAGATCAAGATTACCACTAGGGAAAGGAAAGGAAAGATAGTTGGCCCGAGTGATTAGCAAATGAATTCAATTGCTGGCTGGTCCTTATAAGCAGCGGTTTCAGGGCAATAACAGGTAGGACTGCCACAAAAGAAATAACTTAGGCAGTGGTGGGTTTCTCATTATGTTACTACCAGTTTGCCATGCACGCGGATGCTCGCTTTCTGCGCGCACACAGCTGGTTCACACACACGCCCGGCCTTCCGTGCATGCGCTTTGCTCACATGTGTGCCTTCCCCGCATGCACCCGGCCTCAAAAACAGGCCTAAATAGGATGGCATAGAGCTTGGGCGGGGGGCGGGAGGTGGGGGGGGGGTTCCACCTGCAATTTCCACTACCAGTTCGGCCAAACCTATCCGAACCAGCTGAATACCACTTCTGAACTGAGGGGTTCCTTAGAATTAAGGCCGCACACGTTGCAAAAAAAAAAGCGTTCTATCCAGTGGTGGGTTTCAAAAATTTTTACTACCGGTTCTTAGGGTGTGGCTTGGTGGGTGTGTCATGGCTTGGTGGGTGCGGCAGGGGAAGGATACTGTAAAATCTCCATTCCCTCCCCACTCCAGGGGAAGGTTACTGCAAAATCCCCATTTCCTCCCGATCAGCTGGGACTCAGGAGGCAAAGAATAGATGGGGGTGGGGCCAGTCAGAATTTTTACTACCAGTTTGTCGAACTACTCAAAATTTCTGCTACCGGTTCTTCAGAACTGGTCAGAACCCACTGAAACCCACCTCTGATTCTATCCATTGTCATTCAATTTGGAAGAGAGATGTTTTCAGTAACATTCTAATGCATGGGTGGCAAACTCGATTTCATTGAGGGCCGCATCAGGGTTGACCTTCTGACCTTGGGGAGGAGGGGCACAGGGAGGGCATGACCAGCTTGACATCACTCGTTTTGGTGGCCTGATTGCTCTGCCAGCGAAAATGGGCTCCCGAGCTCCATTTTTGGCTGCGATGGGCTCCTGCAACCCTCTGCCAGTGAAAATGGAGCTCGGGAGAGCTGCGATTGGCCCTCATGAGCTCCATCTTCCCTGGCAGAAGCACCACAGGCCGGTCCTTCGCTGTTTCCAGGGCATCTCCACGGGCCAGATCTAATCACCCTGTGAGCCAGATCTGGCCCCCCAAGCCTTGAGTTTGACACCCCTGATCAATCTCCATTCCCACCCCACTCTGGGGCCAGCCAGAGGTGGTATTTGCTGGTTCTCCGAACTACTCAAAATTTCCACTACCGGTTCTCCAGAACCTGTCAGAACCTGCTAGATTTCACCCCTGATTTTACTGCATTTTTTATTAATACTAACATGCAAATATAACGTTTAATTTTATCAACCATTTACATTTTTATTCTTGTGAGCAGTTGTCATAGGGGCCCTAATATACTGCTTTGCCCAGGCCCATAATGCTGTTAGGACAAGCCTGCTACCTTCTGCTTTCTTTCAAGATACTCCTGTCCTTAAACCAAGTGACAATTTTTTAAAATTAGTTTTTAAAAAATGTTAGCAGGAAGTTAGGCAAGATGAGCCACAAGAATTACACTGGGAGAGGGGATTTTGGCAATGCACATAGCTTTGTTAGCATGCTAATCAGACCTTGGTGGGGTAGAGATGGACATAGCTGAAATTCTTGCTGCATTACAAGGTGCCCAGAAATAGCTTGATGACTCACTGGCCACAGTCAGTTTGCTGAGGTCATTTATAAGATATGCTGCAACCAGCAAATGGATCTCCACTCTCCACATTTTCCTCTTCTATTCTTCGCTCCACGTTTTATTTTTAGCCAATAGAGAGTTTGGGTGGTTTACTCCTTGTCTATCCTGTTCTGTTTCATCATTGATTTGTGGTTTTTAAAATCCTCTTCAAAAAAAAAACAATCCCCCAAATGAAAACGCTTACTTAAAACTGTTTTGGAATGCGGGTTTTGTAAATAGATGAAGCATTTTAAAACCAGAACTCTGTAGGCAATTGTGAAAATATACGACTTGCAATAAAATTTAGAACATCATTAGATTCAGAAGTGTGAAATCTGAAATGGAGCTTTTTCAGTTTATACATCACTTATGACCCTCCTGGAATGTGAGTGTTCTGACCCAGCTCCCCAAACATGACAAACCCTCTGACATGAACTCAAAAGATTCCTTTATTAGGAATGCCGACAGCCCCAGCAAAAAGTTTCTCTCACAGGCTAACAAGTCCATACGGCCAGAAGATGAATAATTGTCTGCCACATCTATTCATCTCTGCCCCCTGCCTTTTAACCCCAGAGCTAGGGTGGGGCCTCACTAGCAGCAGTGGCTCTTCTTTCTCCAGGATCAGCCCATAGATTTCCACTGCTTTCCTCTCCTCTGCCTTCTGCGCAATCACGCATCAGGCACTAGACCCAGCTGTTCCTCCTCTTCCTCATCAGCCACCTCCAGACCCGGGGGCTATTGACTCTCCATCTGAAGACTGATGGATGGCCTAGGCTTCAACTCTCTCTCCCTCCCTCTCCCTCTCTCTCTCCCTCTCCTTCTCCCTCCCTCTCTCTCTCTCTCTCTCTCTTTCTCTCTCTGTCTCTCTCTCTCTCTCTCTCTCTCTCTCTCTCCCAGCTCAATTCCCTCTTCCCCCTCAGAGCTCCCAGGATGCCCTGATGCTGACCCTGACTCCCACACCTTCTCCTCTGATTCGGCTGGTGCAGGGGCCGGCGGCCGACAGGCCACAACAGGGAGGCTTTTACTCACAATTGCTCATGCCTTAATCACTTGGATTGGAATACTGCAATGCACTCCATATCGTGCTGCTCTTGAAGAGCACCCAATTGATCCATAATACAATGGCTCAATAGTAAGCCTCTTCCATTGAGTGCTGCATTGGTTATCAATTGGCTTCTGGGTGCAATTCAATATGATGGATATCACCTTCAAGCCCTTCATGATGCAAGACCTGGTTCTCTTCTCCCTATATAATCTGCTTGCCCAATAATATCAAGTCCCTTATCTCATGGACTGCTATTTGTAAGATCTTGGGAAGCACCTCTCCTCTGCAACAGCTTATTCCTAGACATTTGAATTGTCTCTTCCTTGCTGACTATTTGAAAGTCCATAAAAACACTATAACTTCATTTGGTCATTAAGAACCACTGCCTCCTCTACTAAGGAATGGTATTTGAATTTTGGGCAATGGATTGTCATGTTCTTGGCTTTTACATTCCTCCATCCCACCAATGAATTGGTGAATTAGGGCTGTAACTTGTCTTGGTTATTTTTAATAGCAATAGCACTTAGATTTATGTACCGTTTCATAGTGCTTTACAGCCTTCTCTAAGTGGTTTACAGAGTCAGCATATTTCTCCCAACAATCTGGGTCCTCATTTTATCAACCCTGGAAGGATGGAAGACGGAGTCAGCTTTGAGCCCCATCTGGATCGAACTCCAGGCGATGGGCAGAGTCAGCCTGCAATACTGCATTCTAACCACTGAGCCTAATCCTAATGTATAACAGCATATAACTTCTCTGATTCCATGCCTTCAAGATAGTAGGATTAAAGAAGCTCCTTTTTGAGGCTTGACTCAAAAGGATCATATAATCTGGGAAGAAGAAATTTATACCTGATTTGAAGCACCGGATTATTAATCGACACAGATTGTCAACACTTGAATTAGACTTTTTGGGGCAAAGGAGCATGAGAGAGGCATAGGACAATATGGCAAACTTAGGAGGCTTCTATGTCATGTATAAATGCATTGTAATGTATTTCGTTATACATTCAGTGCTTTATTCAGTGGTGGGTTTCATTTATTTTTACGATCGGTTCAGCCCACGCATTTATGCTCGTTTCACACTTGCGCGCACCTTCCACGCATGCACCCAGCTTAAAAAATGTAGCTAAATAGGATGGCATAGTGCTGGGGTGGGGGGGGGCGGGTTCGGGTAAGGGCGGGCCCACCCGCGATCTCCACTACCAGTTCGCCTGAATCGGTCCAAACCGGCTGAATACCACCTCTGGCTTTATTGTATTAAAATAATTCACAGGGAAATTTTTTAACAATATTACAAAACTTCAAATTCATTAGTCATGATAATATCCAAAGGCCTAGACGTTTTACTTTAAGGACAATGATGCCTGGTCAACTGATTGCTAGTCCAACTGTTTCTATCCATTATATTTTTTTAAAAGCCATAAAAAAGGATGATAATATTGCTCAAAAGTGGTTTTGTTTTTTTTAAATTTATATTTATATGCCGCCCTTCTCCGGAGACTCAGGGCGGCTTACAATGCGTTAAGCAATAGCCTTCATACTTTTGTATATTTATACAAAGTCAGCTTATTGCCCCCACAAACCGGGTCCTCAATTTACCCACCTTAGAAAGGATGGAAGGCTGAGTCAACCTTGAGCCTGGTGGGATTTGAACTTGCAGTAATTGCAGGCAGCTGGATGTTAAATGCTGCCTTTAGTAGGAGGCATTAGCCTGCTACACCACTCAGGCTCCTTTGTTTTCATATCCTTTGTTTAAAAAATGTCATCCACGTGTTAATACGATACCACCTGATAATAATCCTACGCTAAAAATAAATTTCTGTATGTATCTTTCTTCTTTTCTCTACCATAAGTAGATTTTAAAGCCACTAAGACGCAACACTGTACAAGCACATCACAAGCACAAATCACATCTAAATGATCAGCCAATTGAAGCAACAGAAGATCAATTATTTAGTCTGCTTCGAATACAAAGCTGCTTTTGGGCAGAAAGAATTCAAAACAATAATTTCAATCTATAATATTATTTCTCTTTTTATAGCAATAGCACTTAGACTTCTATACCACTTCACAGTGCTTTACAGCCCTGTCTAAGATGTTTGCAGAGACAGCATATTCCCCCCAACAATCTGGTTCCTCGTTTTACTGATCTCAGAAGGCTGGAAGGCTGAGTCAACCTTGAGCCTGTTGAGATTCGATCTGCCAAACTGCTGGCAGCCGGTGATCAACAGAAGTAGCCAGCAGTACTGCATTCTAACCACTGCGCCACCGTGGCTCTCTTTTATATAAATCTATGTCATTTCTATGTCTCAAGAGAAGGAAATCAATCTGAGCAATGATCAAATATGCATTTCCTGGAAGTTTGCAAGAGTCTGCAATTCAGAATCCATATACAAAAAAGCATAAATTATCAGGAGAAATATTTATCCTGTAGAGAAAGGTGTGCAGTGTGCACGCACATACCCCAAACACTTAGGAGAGTTTAAGTCACATAACAACGTAGAAATCAGTCAAAATGGACTTGCGTATATGCAAAATTGACCTGGATTTGTCCATTGCTAGAAGATGACATTTTCTTGCTGTGAATCATGACCTGATGTTAACGATCCAAACTGAATTAATCAAAGTCCAATATTTTTTAATGTATCTCCCCCCTAAAATCACCTAAAATACATCCACTGTTAGAGGATATTTCATGAATGCTCCACCTGCCCATTACAACTGGGGAAACCATAATAACCACTTGAAAAATTGGCAAAAATGTTTAAAGATAAATCAGCTAAATGTTGGAAATGTCATCAGACACCAGGATCGTATTATTATATGTGGTGGACGTGTCCAGAAGTGAGAAATTATTGGTTTAAAATTAAAACATGGTTAGAAGAAATGATACAACAACATATGGATTTAAAACCTGAACTGTTCCTATTGGGTATCTTACCAGAGAAATTTAATAAAGAAAATACATATTTGATTATACATGTCATAACTGCAGCGAGGATAGTATTTGCGCAAAGATGGAAAGCAGAGAAAATCCCTACAGAGGGAGAAGTAATTAAGAAAATATTGGATTGTGCAGAAATGAATAGATTGACTTTGACAGTTAAAGAAAGAGGAATCGGAATACTTTAAGATATGGGGGCAATTTTATCATTGGTCAGAGAAGAGACATATATCTAGGGTAATGTAATGAAATGAGTGAAGAAGAAAGAAGAGAAAGCAGATAGATAAATGTATTAATAGAAAAGTAAGAAATGTGGGCGAAATGTTATAATAAATGAAATGATAATATTAAGATACGATAAATAGTGGAGGAGTAGGAATAGTGGATGTACTCAGATGATACACTGAATGATTGATTGCGTATTGTATGTTTGTTTGTCTATAAAATAAAAAAAACTTTTATATAAAATGAATTCTTTCACAGAGAAAGCAAGATTTTGGCGGATAGAATAAAAAAAACAATCTCCTCCCCGGATAATAGTAATTGTGCAATAAGGCACCAATACACCAATATGAATACATGGCTTAGGGCCAGGTTATCTTCGAGACCGCCTTCTACCGCATAGCTCCCAGTGACCGATAAGATCCCACAGAGTTGGTCTCCTCCGGGTCCCGTCAGCTAAACAATGCCGGCTGGCAGGCCCGCGGGGGAGGGCCTTCTCTGTGGCTGCCCCAGCTCTCTGGAACCAGTTACCTCCTGAGGTCCGGACCACTCCCACCCTATTGGCCTTCCAAAAAGCGGTGAAGACCTGGCTTTTCCGGCAGGCCTGGGGCCGTAGATCTCGCTGTTGTGATCATGTGAGATCTGGCCATGAATGGTGAATGGTGTGAATGGGTTTTAATGTTTTAATTTTTAAATGCTTTTATAATGGTTTTTAAATGTATTGTAAACCACCCTGAGTCTTCGGAGAAAGGCGGCATATAAATTGAAATAATTAATTAAATTAAATTAAATTGAAGACATAAAGAATGAAAAGATATTGAATAGAACAGGTAGCAAGAAATGGTTTGTCTGGAAATATAGCAGATCAAAAGCTCTTCCTTCCCTCTCCCACTCATTAAATAAAGCCTTCCTAAAATATACAGTTTTAATCTCCAGTTGATTGAAAAGATGTAATCTTATCTTCAGCGCTAACTAAGATTGTGTATATGCACAAGTGTGGGGATCGATAGTGTTTTACTTCTCAAGAAATACCTTTGCCCCAATGTTTGATAATAACTGCTTAATCACCTTGAACTAAACAAATCAGAATTTATAGCCTCTGCTATCTTTCCATGACTCATAACTCTGTGCCCCAAATATCCATTGTAGGTCTGGCTGGCTTACTTCCTGAATTTGTCAAGTGTCATTTTATTATCCTCTATTCCTAGTACTTATCAATTGGGGGGGGGGGTTGTTATTCACCAGTTGGTTGATTAGAATTAGCAAACACAGTATCTCTGATAAGCCTGACAAATAAAACAAGGTGCTGGCCAGGTAACCAGGAGACTGTGAATTCTAGTCCCGCCTTAGGTATGAAAGCTGGCTGGGTAAGCTTGGGCCAATCGCCAGGAGTCTGTGAATTCTAGTCCCGCCTTAGGCATGAAAGTTGGCTTGGAAGGTTGGGCCAATCACCAGAAGACTCTGAATTCTAGTCCCGCCTTAGATATGAAAACTGGCTGGGTAAGCTTGGGCCAATCACCAGGAAGCTGTGAATGCCAGTCCCAACTTTGAGCAAGTCATCCCCACTCAGCCTAACTCACCTCCTAGGGTTGTAGTTGGGAAAAACAGAAGGAAGAATGAGCATTAGATATGTTGCCACCTGGAGTTAGCTATAAATTAATAACCGGGGAATAAAAATGAAACAAATAAACTTTTGGTTCCTTGGCAGCATTTTTCCTGACCGCGGAGTCACGCGTTTTCTTTCCCAGGCACCAAAAAGGTTCGATTTTTGAAAACTGGAAGCAACACCATTTTTAAACATGGAATTCCATACCGAATCTAAGCTTGCTCTCCATTTTTGAATTTGGTTTAAAAAAAAAATGTGGGTTCAAAAAAAATTTTGGTTCCTTGGAAGCATTTTTCCTGACCGCGGAGTTAAGTGTTTTCTTCCCCAGGAAACAAAAAGGTTCAATTTTTAAAAACTGGAAGCAACACCATTTTTAAACATGGAATTCCATCCCGAATCTCAGCCTGGTGTCTGTTTTTCCATTTGGTTTCAAAAAAAAATTTGGCTTCAAAATTTTTTTTGGTTCCTTGGTAGCATTTTTCCTGACCACAGAGTCAAGCGTTTTCTTCCCCAGGTACCTAAAATGCTGGATTTTTAAAAACTGAAAGCAAAACGATTTTTAAACATGGAATTCCACCCCCAATGTCAGCCTGGTGTCCATTTTTGAATTTGGTTTCAAAAAAAAAATTTGGCTTCAAAAAATTTTTTGGTTCCTTGGCAGCATTTTTCCTGACCATGGAGTCACAAGTATTCTTCCCCAGGAACCAAAAAGGCTCGATTTTTAAAAACTGGAAGAAACACCATTTTTACACATGGAATTCCATCCCGAATCTCATCCTGGTGTCCGTTTTTAAATTTGGTTTCAAAAAAAAATTTAGCTTCAAAAAAATTTTGGGTTCTTTGGGAGCATTTTTCCTGACCGCGGAGTCACGCGTTTTCTTCCACCGACACCAAAAAGGCTCGATTTTTAAACACTGGAAGCAAGACCATTTTTAAACATGGAATTCCACCCTCAATCTCATCCTGGTGTCTGTTTTTGCATTTGGTTTGAAAAAAAAAATTGGCGTCAAAAAACATTTTGGTTCCTGGCAGCATTTTTCCTGACCGCGGAGTTAAGCGTTTTCTTCCCCAGGCACCAAAAAGGCTGGCTTTTTAAAAACTGGAAGCAACACCATTTTTAAACATGGAATTCCACCCTCAATCTCATCCTGGAGTCCGTTTTTTAATTTTGTTTCAAAAAAAATTTGGCTTCAAAAATTTTTTTGATTCCTTGGCAGCATTTTTCCTGACCGCGGAGTCACGCGTTTTCTTCCACAGACACCAAAAAGGCTCGATTTTTAAACACTGGAAGCAAGACCATTTTTAAACATGGAATTCCAC
>WNWU01000096.1:2006-14566 GCA_012654045.1 Ptyas mucosa
GAGATAGATAGATATTGTATAGTCAACATACTCAATAGATGATAGATAGATAGATTAGATAATTGATAGATTAGATGAGATAGATAGATATTGTATAGTCAACATACTTAATAGATGATAGATAGATAGATTAGATGATTGATAGATTAGATGATATAGATATATATAGAGAGAGAGAAAGAGAGAGAGATTAGATGATTGATAGATTAGATAGATAGATTAGATTATATAGATAGATTAGATGATTGATAGATTAGATAGATAGATTAGATTATATAGATAGATTAGATGATTGATAGATTAGATGATATAGATATATATATATATATAGAGAGAGAGAGATTAGATGATAGATTAGATTAGATAGATAGAGAGATAGATTAGATGATGGATAGATTAGATGATATAGATAGATATTGTGTAGTCAACATACTCAATAGATGATAGATAGACAAACAGACATAGACAAACAGACACACACACACACACACACAGAAGACAGATGTAGATGTAGATAGAAAGATAGATAGATAGATAGGTTAGATGATATAGATGACAGATAGACAGATGCCATGTTTCCCCGAAAATAAGACCCTGTCCTATATCTTTTTTGAACCCCAAAATAAGCTCTTGGCCTTATTTTCAGGGAGTTCTGATTATTTTGGGGCGCATGGAGGAAGATGGGGCTCCTCTTGCCGCCTTACCCGATTTCCAGCTCTGCGTTTAAATATTTTCAGGGAGGGCTTATTTTCGGGAAAACACGGGGTGGGAGAGAGAGAGAGAGAGAGAGAGAGAGAGAGAGAGAGAGAGATATGTAGATAGATAGATAGATAGGTAGATGATACATGATAGATTAGATAGATACATAGATGGATGGATGGATCAGGGGTGGGATTCAGCCTATTCGGTCCAGTTTGAACGAACCGGTTCGCTGCAACTGCCAGCTGGGTTGGCCTGCCTGCCCCTGAGCTATACCTACCTTTATACCTATCTTTATTTCGTTCATTTGAAGCCCAACTGATAGGCACAGCAGGGCGGATTGCCGCCTCTCCGCAGTTTTTAATGCTTTTAACACTGCTTTTAATGGTGTTTTCTAATGGACTGCGCTCTGTTTTATGACCTTCCTGGCCACCGTTGTTAAGGGAGTCACTGCAGAAACATGGTTGGTCGGTGACTCTGCCCGTGGGGCAACGGTCGTTCAGTGAGAAACACGGTCATAATTCCCTTTGGTTGGTGCCGTTGTACAGTGTGTGTGCTCAGCCAACTGGTTATTACACCAGTTGAATCCCACCACTGGGATGGATGGATGGATGGAGAGAGATAGGTAGATACAGATCAGGAGTCGGCAACCTGTGGCTCCGGAGCCGCATGTGGCTCTTTCATCCCTCTGCTGCAGCTCCCTGTCACCGGTCAGCTCCACAATTGATAGGGCTTTTGGTTAGGACAGGTAGAGGAAAAAGGACGCCGCGCTAGGAAGAGACTCTATGGTGGGGGGGAACTGGACTTCCTGTCAGCTCCAGAATTGAACGGGGGGGGGCTTCCGGTTAGGACCTTTGTGGCTCTTTGAGTGCTTAAGGTTGCCGACCCCTGATATAGACAGACAGACGTTTTACTGAAATGTGTTTGTATGTATAATGTGTTTTATTACATATTAGATATCCAGTATCTAAGGAACTGCCACAAAGGGGAGAGGTCCACCTGTTTACCAGAAGACAAGAAGCCACGGGTGGAAACTCATCAAGGAGAGAAGCAACCTAGAACTAAGGAGAAAATTTCCTGACAGCGAGAACAATTCACCAGCGGAACAGCTTGCCACCAGAAGTTGCGGGTGCTCCATCACTGGAGGTTTTTAAGAAGAGACTGGATAACCATTTGTCTGAAGTGATGAAGAGTTTCCTGCGTGAGCAGGGGGTTGGACTAGATGCCCTCCAAGGTCCCTCCCAGCTCCGTTTTTCCTGTTGTTAACGCTGGCGTCTCGGCGACCGCCTGAAATGTGCA
Organism: Ptyas mucosa; assembly: GCA_012654045.1. Lineage (NCBI taxonomy): Eukaryota > Metazoa > Chordata > Lepidosauria > Squamata > Colubridae > Ptyas > Ptyas mucosa. The sequence goes on from WNWU01000096.1 coordinate 4,005, forward strand.
ATACACCCAAAAAACTGGATTCCGTAATCGGCCAGCAACTCCTCCGTCGCGTTGGAGCTCCCTGTTCCTTTCCTAGCAAGACTCCCATACATACTTATAACCCTGGGCAGCTGGACAACAGCCGGGCACGGGTCCAAGAAAAAGAGGGGGAAATCGAAAAGAATGGCCTCTTTGGAAGGCCCAGGCTGCGTGCCATGACTCACGGCTCCTGCCAAACTCCCTCGGCAGCTGCCGATGAAATCCTCCTGGGAATCAGACGCCGAGTGGGGGAAGACCCACAGCACAGCCAAGAGGCCCACAGGCGTTGATAAGAAGGGGGCAAGGAAAGGCCCAGGAGGAACACGATGGGTGGGCATCAAGGCTGAAACCCCGGCATTGCTGGAGAGACAGAGCTAGAGGGTGGGGCAAGAAATTGGCCGGGCCAATTTGGAAGCTGCAGATGGCACCTCACTTGAGAAAGGCATCGGGGACGTCGCTCGCCTTCCTGCCTTCATGGCTGGTGGGCAGCCCAGACTTCCCGATCGGTCAGCTCTACCTGTTGGTCGTTGTCTTCCTGGCGGAGATGGTGGGTAGCCGCGTGACGGCCTCGCTGCTTCTGCAGACCTGTGCTTTCCACACCTTGGAAGGCGCCCTGGCCTTGGCGGTCCGTGTGATGGACGCCCGGCTTGGCACGGAAGGTGCTTACGCCAGCTGGAAGAACACTTTCGGGTGGTCGCGAGCCCCCGTCGCTGGGACTCTGGTCAGCGGCGTGTTGCTCAGCGCGTTGTGCATGGCTCTGGTGGCCGAGGGTCTTCGGAGACTGGCAGAGCCCCGGCTTACCCAGCACCCGCTGGCACTGATGGGCATCGGGGCGCTGGCCATCCCCATCCATCTGGCTAGGGAAGGTTTGCCCTGGAAAGCGCCCGCTAAGATGGACATCGGTCCCTGCTGTAGCAGACACAGGCTGGTGCCAACGGCAAAGCAGGAAACGGAAGGTAAGTTTGCACCGGTGTGCAAGAGACAGAGAAGCCCAGATGTGTCTTTAATTTTAATAAAAATACTAAATTGTGATGCTCTTAACAGATGCCCTGCGAAGACTAAAAGTTTAATTTTAAATTGCGGGGGGGGGGGGATTGGCGGTGGAAGGAGTAACTCTTTTTACGCTCAGTGGAAAAATTGCATTTCATTCCAGACTTTGCAGGCACAGTTGAGCCCCAAAATTTGTGGTGCTAAGTGAGTTTTGCACAGTGGTGAAATTCAAATTTTTGTACTACCGGTTCTCTGGGCGTGGCTTGGTGGGTGTGGCTTGGTGGGCGTGGCAGGGGAAGGATACTGCAAAATCCCCATTCCCTCCCCACTCCTAGGGGAAGGATATTACAAAATCCCCATTCCCTCCCCACTCCTGGGGCCAGCCTGAGGTGTTATTTGCCGGTTCTCCGAACTACTCAAAATTTCCGCTACCGGTTCTCCAGAACCTGCTGGATTTCACCCCTGGTTTTGCCCCATTTTACGACCTTCCTGGCCACTGTTGTTAAGGGAGTCACTGCAGGAACACGGCTGTTTGGTGACTCTTCCCATGTGGGGCGACGGTCGTTCAGTGAGAAGCACGGTCGTAATTCCTTTTTGTCCGTGCTGTTGTAACACTGAACAGTCACTAAACGGATCGTTATAAGCAGCGTCCCCGTGGTCACAAGATCCGAATTCAGATCCTTGGCAGGTGACTCACATTTATGACGGTCGCTTGATCCCCTTTTTGTGACCTTCCGACAAGCAAAGTCAGCGGGGAAGCCCAATTCGTTACGCACTCGTAACTCACTCGACAATCGTCTTGCTTAGCAACAGAAACACTGGGATCGATTGTAGTCGTAAGTCGAGGACGGCCTGTGGCGTTCACCAGCCTGAGAGGTGATCGTGGCCACCGATACCTTGATTTGCCAGAAGAAGTAAAACCCCTTTGAAACTCAGGACGTGCGATCGGGGATTTAAATTCAGGATTTTATCATCTTGGCCTTGCATGAAATTCTCCCAGGCTGGCTTTAATCTTGATTCTCTTCCTCAAATAGATCTTCTGGGCCACGGATCGTCAACCAACAGTCAACCTTGGTTGGTCAAAGAGAAGGAGGGAAATCCTGCGTCGGCCGCAGGACCGTGGCGGGCTCTTTATCTCGGATGGATGGTGGCTTGTTTTGGACCCGTGGCGGTTTTCCTGCATTCTCTCACGATCCACCTCTGGTGGACTCCATGCCTGGGACACGACGCGACGTGTCTCGATCCCTGCCCAAAGAACCCGTGTCAATCCTGGGGAACATCTGACGTCCTGCCACCGCTGTCTGTGGATTGTTGGCTGCTCTACTTGGATCCCGGGCTGGCTATGCTGGTCGCCGTGGCTTTCCTGGGCTTGATCTGGCCCACCTTGAGGGCCTCAGCTCTGATCCTCCTCCAAGCCACGCCGGAAGATCTGGATCTGTGGCTCCTGGAGAGACACCTCCACGCCACGGAAGGGGTGGCCGCCGTGCGAGAGCTCCGGGTCTGGCAGCTGGACGGCTGCAGCCGTTTGGTGGCCACGGCCCATGTGGTTTGTCTCGACGTGGCCGCTTTTGAGCCGGTGATTCAGAGGGTAAAGCAAGTGTTCTGCGAACACGGCGTCCACACCGTCACAGTGGAACCGAACTTGGGGATGGGCCCAAATAAGGAACGTTGGGAAGAGTCCAGCCAGGGACCCCCTAAGAAGCAGCTGTGTCCAGATCCTGCAGAGATGCTGGAGTTTGAGACCTGTGTATGAAAGACGGGAGGGGAGGGGAGGGGAAGGGAAGGGAAGGGAAGGGAAGGGAAGAGAAGAGAAGAAAAGAGAAGAAAAGAGAAGAAAAGAGAAGAAAAGAAAAGAAAAGAGAAGAAAAGAGAAGAAAAGAGAAGAGAAGAAAAATCGTGTACAACCGTCTACTACTTTAGATAAACAGTTAAGAAGTCGAATGAATGAAAGAAAGAAAGAAAGAACGAACGAATGGACAAATGATGAAGTCACCAAGCTGGCATTTATGCTCTCATCTAGTCAAAGTGAGGACCACAAGCTGTAAACCTGTCCCAGCGGACTCGTCTTCTCCCTCGTTTCCTGCCCTGTGGGGTAACCGTGTTTTAACCGGGTTTACTTCTATAAGTTTTAGCAGTATGTGGGGAAGAGATGGGGCTCACGGAAGAGTCAGATAAGAGGCAGCCGAGCCCTCAGCTGCATAATGGGTGGGAGAAAAAAGCCCAGAAGGGACCTTCCATAATTTCTTAGTGAGAGAGTTGTACTTTCAGACTCACACAATTGTGTTAACCGAGATTCACAATAAAGTAGATTTCACTCATCTGATCATGAATCCTGTCTGGTCTAACTGGTTGGGCTGGCCTAATACTCTCACTCTCCCTCCCTCCCTTCCTTCCTCCCTTCCTTCCTTCCTCCCTTCCTTCGTTCCCTCCCTCCCTCCCTCTCGCCTTCCTTCCTTCCTTCCTCCCTCCCTCCCTCCCTCCATCTTTCCCTCCCTCCCTCCCTCTCGCTTTCCTTTCTTCCTTCTCTCCCTCCCTCTCACCTTCCTTTCTTCCTTCCCTCCATCTCTCCCTCCCTCCCTTCCTTCCCTCCCTCCCTTCCTCTCACCTCCCTTTCTTCCCACCCTCCATCTCTTCCTCTCTTCCTTCCTTCCTCCCTTCCTCCCTTCCCTCCCTCCCTTCCTCTCACCTTCCTTTCTTCCTTCCCTCCCTCCCTCAAATCTTCCTTCCCTCCCTCCCCCTTTCCCCTTCCCTTCTATCTTCCCTTCCTTTCCCTTCCCCTCCCCTCCCTTTTATTTCTCTTCTTTTCCAAAGGGGTTGACCCCAGGCCCCAAAACGAGACTTTAATTGCATTCCTCCTCCTCCTCCTCCCTGCTCCGGCAAAAGAAACGAAATCAAAACCCATGGAAGAGAGATTAAATCGAAAGGATTTTTTCTTTCACAGCCCGTCATCCGCAGCGAGAATGCGAAATTAGGAGACAGAACGACATCGGGGAATCATCCAGGCCTCTTCCTCCTTTCGGGTGATCCCGTCATGATCTGCCCTCCGAGATCTTCACGTCCTGCAGGAACAAGACATTCATTTCCAAACCCTCCCTTTCCCCCCTCAATTTGGGAAGGGGGGGCCCCCTCCGGAGGGCCTCCGGAATTCAGGGGAGTCTGTTTTTGTCCTCCTGGAGGCTCAAGAAAGGCCTCCGGAGCCTGGGGAGTGTGAAAAGGCCCCTCCCCTGGTGGTCCTTGGCCCCACCTCCTTCTTCGTACCTGGGAGTGGTGGCCTCTAAATCATTGGTGGTTTTGGTCAAGACGAGTGCTTCTGTTTTCTTCTCCACCTCTGGAGAAGATGTCAAATCCGTCAGCGGTGGTTCTTTCACTTCCGGCTCCACTTCAGTTTTCAATTCTGGAACGACTTCCAGTTTCGGTTCTGTTTTCGCTTGCGGCTTCGCTTCCGGTTTCGCTTCCAGTTTCTGGCTAGCATGGCCCTGTTCTAGCTTCTTCAAGAGTTTCTTGGTCACCACGTTGCTCTTGGGGGATTTGACCCTCAGCTGCTTCTTGATGCCTTCGCAGATGGCTTTTATCTTGTCCTCGGTGTCCACGTAGCCGGCGCCATTCTGGGTGGGGACAAGGAAAGGTGGAGTGGTTTGGGTATTTCCCCCCCCCTCCCCCGGAATTGTCTGCTCGCTTCATCGCTTCCAGGGGTGGGATTCAAAAATTTTAGCAACCCCAAGCCTGGTTCGATGAACTAGAGTAAAATTAGCATCGGAACTGCTAAATCCCACCCCAATCGTTTCCCAACCTCAAGTCTGGACACTTCGGAGATCGGCCAGCCGCGGAATTGAGTCGGGAGTGTCAAGGTCTCGGTATGGGAAGGAAGAGTTGGGCAAACAGCCAAGCTTCCTTAAACAAACCATCATCTATCTATCTATCTATCTATCTATCTATCTATCTATCTCCCTCTGAAAACCATGATTGTAAAGTTTGGAAAGATTCCAGTTTGGTTTATATCCCCATAATGGGACAATCTGTCAGGGTTGATGGGAGTGTCCTTGGAAGTTCCTGGATTAGGAGACACGTGTATATAAAAAAAGAGAGCAAATCCCTTTTTTTCCCCCCCAAGAACGGATGGTGTGACCTACATGGGTTATGAACCAGGGTTTTCTGCTTGAGCAGGGGGTTTGACCAAAAGACCTCCAAGTTCCCTTCCGAGTCTATTGTTCTATAATTCCTCCTCCTCTCTGCAAACCCTCCCTCCCTTCCAGCACTGAGGAGGTTACCTTGTTGGGTAATGAGATGTCTGCAAGAAAACAACCAAGCTCAGAAAGCACCAAGGAACTTATATTATTCCTCCTTTTCCTCTTCCTCCTCTTCCTCCTCCACTACCATCTCCTCCTCCTTCTCTTCCTCCTCCTCCTCCTCCTCCCTCCTCCTCTCCACAAACTCCCCTCCCTTCTAACTCTGATGACGTTACCTAGTTGGGTAATAAAATGTCTGAAGAAAACAACCAAACTCAGATCGCATCAAGGAACCCACATTCTTCCTCGTCCTCCTCTCCACAAACCCCACTCCCTTCTAACACTGATGACGTTACCTGGTTTGGCCCACAAAACCCCGTTTTCCAAACTCGAAAAAAAATCCCTCTTCTCACCTGCTTGGAATGCAAAACGATATCGGGTTCTGGCAGAATCACTTCAAAGGCCCCACTCTCACCAACTTCCGCCGTCTGGAGAGGGAAAATATATACGTGCCGTTGTAACTTTGTTGTAAGTTGAGACTTTTGGAAAAAAGGGGCAGAGAAGATGGTTTTAAAAGGTCCGGAGACTAAAACATATAAAGAACAGTTGCAGGAACTGGGCATGGCCAGTCTAGAGAAAAGAAGGAATGGGGACAGACGGACGGACGGACGGACGGACATGATAGCAGCCTTCCAATATTTGAGGGGCTGCCCCAAAGAGGAAGGGGTCAATTTATTTTCCAAAGCACCGGAAGGTCAGACAAGAAACAATGGATGGAAATTAATTGAGGAGAGAAGCAAGATAGAATTACATAGAATTAAGGAGAAACTTCCTAACAGTGAGGATAATTCACCAGTGGAACAGCTCGCCACCAGAAGTTGTGGGTGCTCCATCACAGGAAGAAACTGGACTAGAAGATCTCCAAGATCCCTTCCAACTTTGTTATTCCTTCCTTCCTTCCAAAAAAAAGAAGGTTTTAAGAAGAAACTGGACAGCCACTTGTCTGAAAGGGGATAGGATCTCCTGTTTGAGCAGGGAGCTGGACTAGAAGACCTCCAAGGTCCCTTCCAGCTCGATTCCGATTCTGAAGGCAATTCTGAAGTATTTGATTGTAATAAATTCATTCAGGACAGCTTACACAAATACTGAAACACTTTTCAAATACTGAAAGCAAGTAGCAAGCAAGCAAAAGTTTACTTCAGATTTTTCCAAGTCAGGATTCGGGATAGGAACGAAGTGTTTCGGGACTGTTAAAATACCACAGACGGATTTACACCAAGTTCAGTCCCCACCACCCCCCACCCCGCACCCCCCACTTTCTGGATTGGCTCCACCACAACTCACTTACAATGTCCAGTTTGTTCGGGAATTTTTTCTCCAAGAGTTGCTTAATCTGCATGAACTGAGAAAAACCCATATTTAGAACACAAGACGTATAATGCGTGGGGAGAATCTACAGTCTGTGATTCAGTCTAAGGCAACAGTTCAAATCTGAACCACTTAGTGCTGGTGTTAATTATCATTATTATTTCAAAACATGCCTACCCAAAGGAAAAGGAATGATATTTTCAAGTCCACCGTAGCTTTACGGAAGGAACAGGAGAATATGTTCCTATAGGGTTAGGTTAAAAAGAAGGAATATTAATTTTGTGTATATATTAAGAAGAACCATGAAGGCTTGAAGGAATTAGACACCCCAATGGAAGAGAAGCATTTGGGGATATTTTAGGGGGGAAAGGAGGGGGGGAGAAAGGATGGAAGGTCCAAGAGGCAGGAGGGGTGCTACGGAAATGGGCTTACTTACCCGAGCTCTCGATCCTCAGGAACCTCTGTAAAGAAGGAAAAAAAGAAGGAGGAAGATCAATTTGCCAGATGATGGATGGGTGGAAGGAAGGAAAGAAGGAAGGAGGGAGGGAGGGAGGGAGGGAAGGAGGGAGGGAGGGAGGGAAGGAAGGAAGGAAGGAAGGAAGAAGAGGGAGGGAGAAAAGAGGTACAGCTAGATGGAGTGAGGGAAGGAAGGATGGATGGAAGGAAGGAAGGAAGGAAGGAAAGAAGGAAGGAAGGAAGGAAGGAAAGAAAAAAGAAAGAAGAGGGAGGGAGAAAATAGGTTCAGCTAGATATAATTGAGGGAAGGAAGGAAGAAAGAAGAGGGAGGGAGAAAAGAGGTACAGCTAGATATAATGGAGGGAGGGAAGAAAGGAAGGAAGGAAGGGCGGAAGAAGAGGAGAGAGAAAAGAGGTACAGCTAGATGTAATGGAGGGAGGGAGGGAAGGAAGGAAGGGGTGGAGAGGAAGGGAAGGAGGAAGAAAAAAGGAGAAGATGAAGACGAAGGGGAAGAAAGGAAGGATGGAAGGAACGAAAAGAGCAAGGAATCAAGGAAGGGGGAAAGGAAGGAAAGAATAGAAAAAAGGGAAGAAGGAGGGAGGGAAGAAGGAATAGAGAGAAAGATGAGGAAGGGAAGAAGAAAGGGAAGAGGGAAGTAGGAAAGAAGGAAAGAAAGAATAGAGTGAAAGATCGTGAGGAAAGGAAGAGGGGAGGGAGGGAAGAAGGGAGACAGTCAAGAAAAAAATCCAGTTCAAGATAAGAACAAAGATCTGAAAGCTTTCAAACCTTCCCACCAACTATTCAAAATCAGAATTAGGATGGGAGACAGGAAAACAAATTTGAGCCACCCTAAAAGCAGCTTCATCTACTGACTTCATCTACACACAGACACACAGACACACAGACACACACACAACTACACAAACCTCTCCCCACCTTCCTTCCCAGGAGTAGGAAAATCCAAACTCAACCTATCTCCCACGCTTTGTGGATTTATGCCTTTCCTGAACTTCCTCCTAAATCTTCTAATGGAAGGATTTGGGGGGGTGGGTGACCCTTTCTTTCCCCCCTCCCCTTCAGTGGTCTCTCCTGGAAGAGGACAAGATGGTGTTTCCAGGGGGGAGCAGGAACCCAAGACACCCCCTCCCCTCACCCAGGGGGTCTTCTTCTCATCTCACCAAAAGAGGATCTTTACTTCGAGCAAAGTGTTGGAGGTCATGGCCGCCCCTCACTCAGCTGGGGGGGGGGGTCCCAGAAGGACAAGGGATGACCAATTGAAAGGCTTCACCCCACAAGAGAAGCTTTGTTGGGGGGGAGCAGGTCAAGGATGAGAGGTGGGGGGACGAGAGCTTCATGAATGTTGAATCTTAGAAGAATTGGCTTGTTCCCAAGCAACAGCTCCAACGTTCTGATTTCAGACACACAAACCTTCTTTGGATTGCACGGATCTTCTAAACCATCATGGGGGAATCTCAGTTTAGGGGCTCCTTCCTTCCCAAAGGGGGATACCTTCTACGGCACCTTTCTCCAAGCCCTGGCCCTCTGTAGATCCACGGGATGTCCATGCCCATCATGAGGGACCCACCAAGGGATGGGTCAACACACCCAATGCAGAAGATCGGAAGAAGAACGAAAGGGAAACGTGTTTTTTTTTACGACAGAGGTTCTCGATCGTGGCAGCTTTGAGACCTGCGGACTTCATCTCCCAGCCAACTTCCCTTAACAACCAGGTGATTCACTTAACAGCCGTTGTAAAATGGGGCAAAACTCACTTAACCAATGTTTCACTTAACAACAGAAAATATGGGGCTCCATTGGGGTCATAAGTCAAGGGCTACTTGTATATGTTATGGGGGGGGGGGAGAAAGAAATCTTTCACACAAATGTTTTTGCTCAATTTTGGGTGTTTTCCAACCTTTTTTTCCCAGAAATGTAAAATTGCTGGAGGTGGAACGGCTGTTTTGAGTGCCCACGCAACGAAACTTTTGAGACAGAAACCTTTGTCCCAGAGAGGAGGAAGGGGGTCAAGCTATTTTCCAAAGCACCTGAAGGCCAGACAAGGAATAACGGATGGAAACCGACCAAGGAGAGATTCAACCTGGAAATAAGGAGAAATTTCCTGACAGTGAAAACCATCAACCGATGGAACAGAAGTTGCCTTTGGAAGTTGTGGGAGCTTCATCCCTGGAAGCGTGCGAGAAGAGACTGGACTGCCCATTTGTCAGAAACGGTGTCAGGTCTCCTGCTTGGGCGTGGTGGGTGACGGGTTGGACAAGATGACCTCCAAGGTCCCTTCCAACTCTGTGATTCTGTGAAGCAATCAAATGAGCAAGACAGGATCACAAGATCCTCACATGTTCATCTTAGTCTTTCTGAGGCCAGACTGTTTACGTCTAAACATTCTCACCCCTCCCGAATCCCTGAAACATTACTCCATAATTTCTGCTTGTCATCATATTGGAGTTAAGCCGGGGAGAAGGAAATTACACAATGCAAAGCTGTTTTTTAAAAAAATAATAATAATAATAAATGAACGATTCCTTGGCAGGGAGTGAAATCAAAAGGAGAGAAGGAAAAACATCCACAAAAACATAAACAGACAGGATATTTAGAGGGACAAGACTCAAATCTCTAACTCTGAACACAGAAAACTCTATGTTCACCCCCAGCAGATTTGTTTTTTTTTTTCCTAGTAAGACATAACTCGGTGGAATAATCATTAAACCAACAGAAAAACATTTGAGGAAGATGGGCGGTTTAGAAATATGAAATATAAATAAGAAGAGTAATTTTCTTCCTGCTTTGCAGGGAACGGTACCCCGCCTGGCACGTGGAATTCTCACCATTTTTTTTTCCCAACCGTGTTTTCGGTGATTTTTATTCCAAACTTTTCCAAGCTGGGTATTCCCTTATCGTCTCAATAACCTCCTACATCTGTAAATCCAGGAGGGGACCTTCAGGGAAAAACAGATTAGAGCCATTTGACACCCCCACCCCCACAAGGCTACCTAAAAGCCTTTAAATCCCATTGTTATTTTAATATCTGAGAGCCTGAAAACATAAATGAATGTTTAAAGGAGCATTTTTGGGCTGGTGCGCATCTGATGCTATGTTATTGTTGGTTTTTCTCTTCTCCTTCTTCTCTTCTCTTTCTCCCTCGCCCCTTGTTCCCTCCCTTCTCTTCCTCCCTTCCTCTTCTCTCTTCCCCTCCACTCCCCTCTCCATACCTTTTTCTTTTCCCTCCTTCCCCTTCCCTTCCTTTCCCTTTCTTTTTCCATTCTTTTTCCTTTCCTTTCCTTTCCTCTCCTCTCCTTCCATTCCTTTTCCCTTTCCATTCTTTTTTCTTTTCTATCCTTTCCTATCCTATCCTCCCCTCCATCTTTCCCCTTCCTTTCCTTTCCTCCCCTCCATCTTTCCCCTTCCTTTCCTCCCCTTCCCCCTCTCTTTCCTTAATTCCCCTTTCCTTTCCTTTCCTTTCCTTTCCTTTCCTTTCCTTTCCTTTCC
>WNWU01000096.1:23406-37248 GCA_012654045.1 Ptyas mucosa
GAAGGAAGGAAGGAAGGAAGGAAGGAAGGAAGGAAGGAAGGAAGGAAGGAAGGAAGGGGAGGAGAAGGAGGAGAAGGAGGGAGGGAGGCAGGGGGCAGAAAGGCCCGAAGAAAGGAAGGAAGAGGAGGAGGAGGAGGAGAGAGAGAAGGAGGGAGGAAGGAAGGAAGGATGGAAGGAAGGAAGGAAGAGGAGGAGAAGGAGGGAGAGAAGGAAGGAGGAAGGAAGGAGGAGAAGGAAGAGAAGGAGGGAGGGAAGCAGGGGGAGAAAGGGACGAAGGAAGCAAGGAAGAGGAGGAGAGGGAGGGAGGAAGGAAGGAAGGAAGGAGGGAGGGAGGCGGGAGGAGAAAGGGACGAAGAAGGAGGAGGAGGAGGAGAAGGAGGGAGAGAAGGAGGCAGGAAAGAAGGAAGGAAGGATGGAAGGAAGGAAGAGGAGTAGGAAGGAAGGAAGGAAGGAAGGAAGGAAGGAAGGAAGAAAGAGGGAAAAAGAGAACACAAGTACTCATCAACTTACGATGACAATTGGGACCAGAATTTTCATTGCTAAGCTGGGCAGCTATACGACAGCCCAATACTACAAGGTTTTTTTTGCCACGGTTGCTAAGTGAATCACATGGTCATTAAGCGAATCCAGCTTCCCCCATTGATTTTGCTTGTCGGAAGCCGGCTGACGAGGTCACAAATGGGGATCGCATGACCCTGGGACCCCGCAGCCGTCATAAATACATGCTGGGCTGCCAAGCGTCCGAATTTTGTTCACGTGACTGTGGGGATGCCATATTGGTCGTTCGGTGTGAGGATTGGTCGTTAAGTCGCTTTTTCTCAGCGCCGTTTTAACTTTGAATGGTCGCTCAACACACAATGGCCGTAAGCCGAGGACTACCTGCGGTCCGTAAAGAGAATCAATTCACTTTGAAAACCATCGTCCAGCAGAAAAGGGAGGCTTCGGTCCGACTGTCCGTCATCGGAGCCCCTCTGTCTTCCGTCACTTGCACAGCCTCTCCATGATCGTGCCTCAGTGTCCCCGCTGTAAAAAGAAACTCGGTGATCGTCCAAAACGGGACACTAATAGAAACTGGCACTAGGAAGCAACCATCACAGTTGTTCTTCTGTCCGGAATGAGCTGTTGGTGGCTCCGGCGTGTCCCGAACTCAGCTCCCCGTCCAGGATATTATCCAAGGATCCGTGCTGGACGGGTTTAGCTTTCCGTATATAGAAACGCCACAAGAGGACAGAAACAACACCCAGGATTACCACAGAGGCCAAACCCACTCCTATATAGACATAGGTCATCTGGTGAGCCGGGGTTCGAACACGCCGGCACGGTCCGTGTTCTTGAACGCCATCGTCCGTCGGGCTGAACCCAGCTCGGTTGGCCGCCACGACACAGAGGAGATATTCAGTGCCGGGTATGAGGTCGGACAGCATTGTGACGCGGACAGTGTTGTTTAGCGGCGGCCCCGAAATGAAATCCTCGCCGGGGATCTGGTACTTGAGGTGGTACTTTTGAACCGTGGACGAAGGGGCGCACCAGTGCAAGTTCGCTCGGGTCTCGCTGATGTGAACCGCTCGTAAACGGGGAGACTCCGGGAGGACGTCCGGACCGGTGACTCCGGGACACAAACATTTGCTCAACCGGCTCAATTCCGCGCAAGGCACTTGGAGATGTTTGCAGCGGTCGTAGGCGCAAAAGGGGGTCAGTGACCCCGGGGAGACGGAACGGGGGGACTCGGTTGTCTGAAAGTTGTCGTAATAATCTTTGTAGTAGTCGTCGTAGTCATCGGACGCCGCGGGAGATGCTTTCTCCGGTCCGGAGAGCGGAGTGTGGCTGACCGACGGATGAGGGGTATTTGGGCCTTGGAGGGGTTTGGGTAGCGGGTGGCCCATGCTAGTCGGGGACCCCCGAGAGCACAGCGTCAGGAGGCCACAAGCCATGATGGGTAAGAGCGTCCAAGCTTGCATGGTTCCTGAGGAGAAGACGAGAGGGACACTCGTGAGGAAAAAGACACAGGTGAGCCTGATGACGATTTGTTTAGCGATGTTACAACAGCCTGGATTAAGGTGACTTGCAACCAGTGTTTGTGGTCGCATGAACAAAAACCGGACGCTTGGCAAAACCAGATGCATTTACAACAATTTGCAGCATCCTGGGGTCGTGACACGGCCATTTGCGGCCTTCCCAGCCAGCTTCGGACCAGCAGTGTCAAAGGGGGGGCTGTTAGATTCACTGAACGACCACACAAGAACTGCAGTGATTTGCTTAACAACCAAGCAACCGAGCACAGCAAGGACAATTTTTCCTCCTCCTCTTTCTCCTCCCTGCCCCCCACATACATACCCCCTCTCCCTTCTAGCCCTGATGATGTTAACTAGTTGGGTCACGAAACGTCTGCAAGAAAACTGCCAAGCTCAGAAAGCACCACAGTCCTCCTCCTCCACCTCCTTTCTACAAGCCCCACTCCCTCCTAGCACTGATGGTGTTACCTAGCTGGGTCATGAAACGTCTGCAAGATAACTACCAAGCTCAGAGAGCACCAAGGACTCCATAGTCATCTTCTTCCTCCTCCTCCTCCTCTTTCCCGCCCATCTCCCCACATACTCCTTTCCCTTCTAGTCCTGATGTTGTTAACTAGTTGGGTCATGAAACGTCTGCAAGAAAACTACCAAGCTCAGAGAGCACCAAGGACTCCACAGTCATCTTCTTCCTCCTCCTTTCTACAACCCCCCCTCCCTCTTAGCACTGATGATGTTACCTGGTTAGGTCATGAAACGTCTGCAAAAAAAAAATAATAATCATAAAATCAGGGGTGACTCACTAAACAATCTCCTTGCCTATCAATGGAGATTCTGCCCCCGTGTCTCAGTCGTAAGTCAAGGACCACCTGTAACGAAAAATGCTTTCCCCCCCCCCCCCACTGTTCCAGGTTCACCTCTTGGATAACTCTTCCAGGCTGCCCAATGCATCAGGAAAAGCAAGCAACGACAGAGAGAGGGGGAGAGAGAGAGAGAGAGAGAGAGTGGCTCACCTGGCTTGTTCAGCACCATCCGGCTCAAATCTCAGCGAAGGATAATTCGGGATCCAAGCAGGATGGAAGGAATCAAAAATTCAGGAATCTGGGATGAAGCTGTCCAGCATTAGGGATCTCCCCCATAAAAACAGAGAGAGAGAGAGAGAGAGAGAAAATGAGTGTTTTTCTTAAACTGGATTCAGCATCACCTCTCCGGCTCGGCCACCGGCAGCCAAAATCAAGATTTTTTTTTTTTGTCCTCGTTTTGCAAGGCACGGCGGAGTGGAATTCTCTCTGCTGGGACTTGCTCACCAAACTTTATATCTTACTCATCCGATGACTTAATCTGCCCCTCCTCGCCTCCCCCTTATTTTTTTTTACAACCGGGCCCAGCCAGTGGGAAGTAGGGAAAGGAGAGCCAAAGGGGTGGGTATTTCTGGCTTTCATTTAAGGGGAAGGGAGAAAAAAAAATTTGGCCTTGCCTCCAACCCCCATTGCAGGTGTTAAAGCAAAAAAAAGAGAGAGAGAGAGCAAAGCATGCCTTATAAGGATTGTTTGCACGCTCCTCGCACCCGTGAATCCGTTCAGTGAAAAAAAAATAAAAATAAAACCTCTGCCTCCAGCAGTTGGGAATGCTCCAACACAGGAAGTTTTTAAGAAGAGATTGGCTCACCTTTTGGCTGGAATGGCATAGGGTTTCTTACCTGAGCAGGGATTGGACTAGAAGACTTTCAAGGTTCCTTCCAGCTCTGTTATTCTGTTATTCTGCCTTCCTTCCTTCCTCCTTTCCTTCCTTCCTTCCTTCCTTCCAGTTGGACTAGAAGATCTCCAGGCTCTGTTATCCTTCCTTCCTTCCTTCCTTCCTTCCTTCCTTCCTTCCTTCCTTCCCTCCCTCCCTCCCTCTCTCCCTCCTCCTTCCTTTCTTCCTTCCTTCCCTCCCTCCCTCCTTCTTCCTTTCCTTCCTTCCTTCCTTCCTTCCGGTTGGACTAGAAGACCTCCAGGCTCTGTAATCCATCCATCCTTCCTTCCTTCCTTCCCTCCCTCCCTCCCTCCTTCTTCCTTTCCTTCCTTCCTTCCTTCCTTCCTTCCTTCCTTCCTTCCTTCCTTCCTTCCTTCCAGTTGGACTAGAAGACCTCCAGGCTGTTATCCATCTTTCCTTCCTTCCTTCCTTCCTTCCTTTTTCCCACACAAATTCCCTTCCTTTCTCTCTCCCTCCTTCCATTCCTTCCTCCCTCCCACCCTCCCTCCCTTCCTTCTCTCCCTCCCTCCCTCCCTCCTTCCGTCCTTCTTCCTTTCCTTCCTTCCTTCCTTCCTTCCTTCCGGTTCCCCAGTCAGCTTACTTTAAGATGGGTGGATTGCCCCTAGACTGGGCATAACTCATTTAAGAACTGTCTTGCTTAGCAACTGAAATTCTAGCCCCAATTCTGGCCATAAGCTCAATGTATTTCTTGGATAGGTTCAATATATTTTTTACAAGAAAGTGGCATGTTAAACAGTCAATCCATTTCTTTTCCTACTGAACAAGTACTTTCATTTTTATTTGATTATTCTTGCTTTGACCTGTTCCTGAAAGCTGGAAGTAAGGAAAACGTATCCCTGCTTCTTCCTTAGGAAATCGTCAAAACTGAATATTTGCAATGAAAAAAACGACGACAACAACAGCGTCTTACTCAATGTTTGCCGTCTTCCAAATTCTCATTTAATCTGTTTTTTCCCCCTGGCCTGTAGCAACCTGGTTGCTAAAATAAACAGATCTAAATTCTTCAGACGAGCCTCTTAAAAAATATTTTCTTGCATTTATTAAATGCTTCCTTCATCCATTCTATAAAAAAGAAATCCATGAAAATTACAGGTGCGACAGGCTGACACAAAACACAAATTCATCCAGGGAGCCAGAGTTTGCAAAACAAGCTCCCAAAATACTTTTTTTGTTGTTTTCTTTCAAAATACCAAAAATATCTCCAGAGTTGTCATCTGGCAACCGAGCGCTGTCTGTTTTCTGGCAGAGGTGTCTCGAGTTAGCAAAAAAAACATATCTTGGATTTAATTCACGCTCGTCCAAAGGAATTTTTTTTCGCCCCCACTTTTTCCTGGAAATATTTTTTGCTCGGGAACATCTTGTGCTGAGTCAGAACATCGTGTTAGTGACTCAGCATAAATTGGCTTTTAAGGAAAATCTCATTTCCTTTCGCCTGAAAATGATGATGATTGAATTATTATTTGGGCCTTTTGGACGATCCTTAAAACCTTTGAACACGAATTACGATGTCTATCTGGGCTATAATGTTTACTCCTACGGCTCAAAGTCTCAAGGATTATATATTATAAGTGTTCCTTAAACATTTATTTTATTAAACCAAGCGGAAGTCGGCTGGGTTGTCAAGACAAGAATATACAGATAATCCTTGATTTACAACCACAAGTAAGCCGCGAAGGTCTGTTGCTAAGCGAAACAAGTTAAGTTTGTCCCATTTTAGGATCTTCCTTGCCAGAGTTGTTCAGTGAATCGTGATTAAGGTAGAAACACCGTTCTTAAGTGAATCTGGCTTCCTTGTTGACTTGGCTCATCAGAAGGTCGCAAAAGGATGACCACGTGACCGCCCATCCGGGACACTGAAACCCGTTGTAAATATGAGTCAGTGGCCAAGCGTCTTGAATTTTGATCCCACGATGACGGGGATGCTGTAATGGTGGTCAAGTGTGAAAAACAGTCCCTTTTTTCAGCGCCGTCGTAACTCTGAACGGTCACTAAAGGAACAGTTGTACGTCAAAGACTACCTCGGTTAGAGAAAGGCAGTCCTTCGACTTACGACCGCAATCGGGATCCGAATATAAGCAAGGCAAGGCGGTTTTTAAGCTAAGTCTGACTTTACACTGGACTTTTTCCCCCTGTGGTCGTTAAGCAAATCACTGCCGTTCCTAAGTGAGCCAGGTGGTCGTTAAGCGAATCTGGCCTTTGCTTGTCGGACACTGGCTGGGAAGGTCGAAAATCACAATCACGGGACAGACAACCTTCCCCCCCGCTGCCAAGATCCAGCAACCGTTGCAAATGCCGGTTGTCAAATTTTGATCCCGTGATCGTGACGGTCGTAAGTCTTGAGGACCGGTTGCAAGTCAGTCCCCCCCCCCCCGTTCTGTTGAAACGTTGAACAGTTTTGTTGTAAGTCGAGGATAAACCTGTAGAGATTTATCCTGGAGAAATATTTTTAAAAATGACCAGCCGCAAAGGTCTGGCGGAGCCTTACGGAATCGTGACACAACGGCGGATTAAAACTGACTAACGCATTTCAATCGGTGTGGTTGGCAAGAGGTGTGATTACACACGTCCCAGATGGGTGGGGATCCCTGGGGGTCAGAGCCAGCCCAAAGTTGGCTAATATATAGTTTATTTGCGGTTTGTGGAATGCAGACGGTTCCCCTTCCCAGAAATAAAGAGGGTGGAAACCGGACAGAGACGCGTCACTCCTCACTCCAAGTGAAACTGAAAAAAAATAAATAAGAATAGCTGGCTGGATGAGACCTCGTGTCCTCACAACTATTCATGAGCAAAAAAGAGAACATTTAGATCAATGAGAACATCTGCACAAAATTCCAGGATTGGAATGAATCAAATTGGCCATTCGAGTTATGCAGAATTTTTTTTTTTTAAAAAAAATAGTTATTTAATTCTGGTTGAATCCTGACTGGAATTCTCCCAAACCGCATCCTGGAGCTCAATTTCAGTTTTCAAAACGAACGTTTCCTTGATTTAATTTATTATTATTATTTAATATATATTTAAATATTTATTATTATTATTATTATTATTATTATTATTATTATTATTTAAAAATCCCTTTCTCCCAAGCCGACCTCTTGGCATCGAGGACTAGAAACTTGTCTTTCCATCCAAATGTTTTAAACCTTTTGGCTTTAAAGGAGGGCCCAGTGGGGCAGCTGAGGTTTTTTTGTTTTTTTTTTCCTCTGATGGAAAAGCAGAAGCAGTGTGGGGCAGTTTCTGTTTGCTTTCTGCAAACACAACTTTTTGCGGCCTTTTTGTTTGCAAAATTAGTCCGCAAGCAATCGCATTCCAGAGAAAGGGGGGGGGGGGGGAAATGTGTGGCGATATCAGAATTTACTTGGCTGAAAATACCTGCTTGCATTTGCTCCCTGAAAAAGTAAAATATATTGTTGTTTTGTTTCCTTCGGGTTGCTCCAAGATTGTGTAAAATAAACTCCCGTAAAAAAAGGAAGGGAAAATTGCCAGAGATGCCAACACTCCTTGCAGCTTGCCTGGGGTTTAAATTCACACAATACAAAACCACAATTTAGGGCAGTGTATGCCCCCAAACCCAAATCCTGGATAATTGCACATTTTGGTCATGAGGTCTTAGCAAGAAAACGGAGCAAAGTGTGATTTTTTAAGGCAGTTTGGCCTAGTGGTTAAGCATCGAGCTAAGAACCAGGAGATGGTGAGTTCTAGTCCTGTCTTAAGACATGAAAGCCAGATGGGCGACTTTGGGCCAATCACCAGGAGACGGGGAGTTCTAGTTTTGACTTAGGTATAAAAATCGGCTGAGCAACTTTGGGCCAATCATCAGGAGACGGTGAGTTCTAAACCTGCTTAGGCATGAAAGCTGGCTGGGTGACTTTGGACCAAATCACTAGGAGAGGCGAGTTCTAGTTCGGCCTTAGGCATGAAAGGCCACAGGGTGACTTTGGACCAATCACTAGGAGAGGTGAGTTCTAGTTCGGCTTTAGGCATGAAAGGTGACTTAGGACCAATCACCAGGAGACAGGGAGTTCTAGTTTTGACCTAGAAACAAAACCAGCTGAGCGGCCAATCACTAGGAGTCGGTGAATTCTAGTCCTGCCTTAGGCATGAGAGCCGGCTGGGTGTTTTTAGGCCAGTCCTTCTCTCTCAGCCTGACCCACCTCACAGGATTGTTGTGTGAAGAAAATAGGAGGATTAAATATGACTGCACATACAGTCCAGTTGTCGAACATTGGAAGTTTAGTCCTGTGACTGGAGTGGGGGGGGGGGGAACCATCAGAACTTCAAATCTGGTTTACGAGTAGCTTCGACGAGTAGGTCCGACATAACTCAAGGACTACTGTCATAAGTGGTACCTCAAACGCAAGCTCTTTCTCAATTCCCATTCTTCGGAGAAAGGGAGGATTTCGATCACGAGACAAAGTCGGTGAGCGACTCACCGTTCCACTTTTATTTAACTTACAGTGTTTCGTGTGTGTGTGAGGAGAAGGGATTGGAATGTAAACATAAGCAAGGAGTAAAATACAAGCCCTCGGGAGAGCAAGGCCTGTGGGTGGGCTACCGGGAGTGTAACGTGGAGCTTCCTGGCAGGACTCGAACCCATGCCCGATCAGGAACTGGAACAGCTACTTCTCTGGCGGACTTCTGAGCCGAGCGTCAGTGTCCGGGACAAGGGGGGCAGCAGATCCGAGCCGTTCCCCTCCGAGGAAGGGGCAGGAAGGTTGACCTCGGTAAGCAGGGGTGTCTCGTCCAGAGCGTCGTATTCGGCCTCTGTCAAAAGAGGAACATCCCCCCCCAAAAATTAGGATCTGTCTGAAGGAGGACAGGGGGACAGGATATATGATCGGCGTTGACGCGGAGACCCCAAATTGTGTAAGTAACGGGGTTCCTGGCACGCTGTATGCAGAGGTGGTCTTCAGCCGGTTCGGTTCGGTCCGGTTTAGGCGCAATCCCATCCTATATCGGTGTGTTTTTGATGTTGCATACATGTAGGGACGGCACACTCGAGCGAACGAATTCCTGTGTTTTGTGACACCGCACGCATGCGCGGATTGCACGCGGTCACATTTCCAGTGTTGGGCGAACCGGTGGTATCGGTATGCGAAGGCCCATCTCTGGCCCGTATGGTTATAAAGCTGGATTTTGGGGACCGGAAAAATCTCGAAGGATTGGTACTTTTGGAGCGGGGAAGACTTTGAAAGATACAGGCAATCCTCGAATTACGAACATTCACTTAACGACCGCTCAAAGTTATTACAACGGCGCTGGAAAAAAGGGACTTGCAACCAGGCCTCGTACTTATGACCATCCCATGGACGCCTGATCATAATTTGGATGTTTTGTCAACCGGCGTGTATCTACGACGATGACTGTATGATCCCGGGATCAGGGGAATCGTCGTATACGAGCTTCCCCACTGGCTTCCGACAAGCGGAGTCAACGAGATGGAAGGCGGATTCACTTAGCGACCACACGATTCGCTTAATGACTGCAGCAATTTGCTTAAACCGCCGTGCCGAAAAAGCTTATAAAATTAGGCCAGGAGTCGCTTAAAATTGGTCACCAGAGCGAAGGCCGGTCGTAACTCACACTTTTTTCACCTTGTGACTGCGAACGGTCGCTTAAAGGAACTGGTTGCAATTCGAGGACTACCTGTGGAAAAAGGAAGCACAGGAAGGCATTGCAAAATAAAATCCGGATCACCTTGGTTTGAGCAGGCGGTCACGCTAGATTCCGTTCCAAGATCGGATTTTTCAAGGCTGCTTTTCTTCACCTCCGTCGTAGACTCTGTGGAAGATCGAGGGGATTAAAATCGAGAAAACGAAAGTGCTTCTAAGTGTACTATCCTGTACAGGTAAGTCCTTGATGTCAGGCTCGACACTTACAACAGTTCACTATGAACTGTTCAAAGTTACGACGGCACTAAAAAAAGTGACTCGGGACCATTTTTCACACTTATGACATTCGGATGCTTGGCAACCCTCTCTGATATATGACGGTCACAATACCCTGGGGGTGGGGGGTTGTCACGTGATCCCCTTTTGCGACCTTCTGACAAGCCAAGTCAATGGGGAAGCCAGATTCACTTAACAACTGTCTGACCAACTCAGCAACTGCAGTGATTCACTTAACAACTGTGGCAAGAATGGTCGCAAAATGTCGTTTAACACATTTCTCACTTAACAACATAAAGTTTGGGCTCAATTGTGGTCAGTGAAGGGAATCACTCTTCATCATCTTTTAATGACCCCACAATCCCTTGCAGGGTGGAGTCTGGGCAACTGAATGGAGTTGAGTGTTTTACTGGCCGGATGCCCTTCCCTGTCACCAATGTGGAGTTTTGTTCAGCAGATATATTCTCATCGTGCCCAGAGAGAGAAATATCTGCCTCTACCTAGGATCGAACTCACAGCCTCCTGATTGTGAGGTCAGAGCTCCACCTCTAGACCACCGTACCACTCATGTTGGGACTGATCCTGGCAAGCAATTTGATCATTACTCGAGATAAATTTTGAGTCTCACCCGATAAAAGAAAGATAATTCAAAACCAACACACCAGCTTTGGACAATTTTTCTCCTTCGGCAACTCCGACATCTTCTGGCTGCAGCAGAGAAGTGTCTTCTTCTACGTCGCCTCCTGGGGAAAAAAAAAGGGGGGGGGGAACTGATTACAGGTAGTCCTCGACTTACGACCATTCATTTAGTGACTGTTCAATGTTACAAACGGCACTGCAAAAAAACAACAACAATTATGAGCGGTCGTTTTGCTTATGATCTTTCAGGTGCCTTTGTGGTCACACGATGATAATTCGGTCACCTGGCAATCGTGTCTTTTACGACAATCACAGTGTCCCGAACACACACAGGTTTTGCATCTTCTTTCTTTTGTGATTGAACTGAGAGCTGCGAGTCCGATCACAACCGACCTCACCTTCTTTAGGAAACACAACTTGTCGACGTGAATCATCCAAGTTTTGCACTGGTCCGGATTTGTCCCGGCCTGGGATCTATTCAGAAACGAAAAAAACAGAAAGACTGATTATTCATTGGGACTCAGTCCAGCAATGGTAATGCTGTATTTGTTGAGTTTTTTTTAAGGTCTTTTTGTGCCTAGTTCAGGTAGATCTTGACGTAAGACGGTAAGGGAAGCTGCCTTTTGCAATTGACCGATAGGGATTTTGTCAATGCCGATGTCGTTCAGTTATTACTGTGGTTCGTCGCAAAGTCAGACAGATGATTGGATGGGATTTGGCTTCTTGAGTCCTTCCCAAGGACTTGCGACAGGTTTGATGGTGTCAAAAGTCTCGTTATGGGATGTCAGATGTTCCCTTCCGAAATTGACTGATGGGGATTTTGTCAATGCCCGTCCGTCAATTGCCAAAAAGGCAGCTTTACCTGGAACAGCTGACATTATCAATTATTACTATCCTCAAATTTATTTTAACAGAATAACAGCATTGGAAGGTCTCGCAGAAGTCCAACCCCCTGCTCAAGCAGGAGAGAGACCCTATCCCATTCCAGACAAATTGTTGTCCAATCTCTTCTTAAAAACTTCCAATGATGGAGCACCCACAACTTCCGGAGGGAAGCTGCTCCACTGAATAATCGTTCTCACTGTTAGGAAGTTTCCCCTTGATTCCAAGTTGCTTCTCTCCTTGGCTAGTTTCCATCCGTTGCTTCTTGTCCTGCCTTCAGGTGCTTTGGAGAATAGGATGACACACACACACCTCTCTTCTTTGTGGCAACCCCTCAAATATTGGAAGACCGATATCGTGTCCCCACCCAGAGTCCTTCTTTTCACTAGACTAGACGTACCCAATTCCTGCAACCGTTCTTCGTATGCTTTAAGCCTCATTTTTTTAGACCACTTATGTGCTGCCTATCACACGGCAATAAATGATTCTTTATGGCGCACAAAACATCGTGTTCTGACCTAGGCTTCCCCAAACCACGAAGCAGACTCCTTGTCCTGACAAAAAAAACCCCCTTTTTATTAAGTTTCGGTGAATTCCTCTCATTCACATCCAGCAAAGTCTTTCAAGGGAGAATTTACAGTCACAGATCTTATCTGGCTTGAGAGCTGCCAGGCCCGATATCTTCAAAACTTGGCAAGGAGTCACGGACCAATTAAGCGGACTAATTGTGTCTCCTGCAAACTTCCCTCCCCTTTCGCTCCTCTTTTATTCCCTCTGGGAGGGGTCCTTCATCGTTCACCTGTGGCTTTACTCCTGAGTCGACCCTTGTTCTTTAGCTGTTCCCTTCGTCTGGCAACTCTGCGGATGCGTACACTGGGAACAGGCTCCAGCTGTTCTTCTGCCTCACTGATGTCTGACTTCGAAGGTAGCTGATAACTGTCAGACGGCCCTGGCCCTCTCTCTGCCTCCGACGCAGAGCCCTCATCAGAGCCTTCCCCAGACTCCAGGACTGGCCCACTTTCCTCCCAACCTCCTCACTATCCGAATCTGCTGCCAACTTCACTGGCGGGCTACAACACATCGAACCCGGAGGAGCAGGTAAAACACGCAAACTCGTTCACAGCTAAAAAGTTGTGCGGTGCCTACGTGTGTGTGTCTGTCGCAGCAGGCAAAGAAGCCCCCAAAACACACACCTGTACAGAGAGCGTTTCCTTAGGCCACAAACTGCCCCAGATCCATTGCAGGTAGCTGAAAAGTACGATGACGCTGAGGAACATGAAGTTGCTGACTACTCCCAAAATGGCCGACGTCACAGGGAAGTTGTACAGAAGATACCTGAAAGACGAGAAAAATAATGGGTTAAGAGTTCACCGCCATGTATCTCGGTATATTTCGATCCTTCCATTCAGAACTTATTTATTTTATTTATATGCCGCCCTATCTCCAACGGACTCAGGGCGAATCACAACAATAAAATCCCACAATAACCACAGTACAAAGTTAAAATACTTGGTCGTCGAATTTTGTTTTCGTTGAATGCTGTAAGGTCTCTCCTGGACTTGCGTTCTCTCTGCGTTGTCGTAACTTCAGAGAAATGGTCGTAAGTCGAGGATTGTCTATACACACTATTTATCCACGCCTCTGGTCTACTTTAGCTCTCCATCCCACCCCAAAAATCTCAAGAGAAGAACCAGCTCTTCAAATCTCTTTCAAATCTTAGCAAGGAAAGAATCGGTCCGGAAATCTAGAAATGAGCAGGGTGGATATTCGAGTTGACTCAACAGAAATTTGAGCAATTCAGTTATTGCAACACTTGTGTTTGTGACTCTAGAAAATGATTTTTTTAAAAAACAAATCTCCTTAAGTTCGGTCGGATTTGCCTGGCAAGCCTAAAGTTCTCCTCCGTTTCAGATTCAAACCGGAAAATCTTCCCTGCGTTTATTGCTTTACGTAGGAAAAAAATAAATAAGAATTTTCTTCCCTTCTCAAAACGTCCAACGTGAGTCTCTCTTACCGCAGACCAGTGAAATGCGCGTGAATTCTCAGGTGCGCCCCATAAATCTGGATTCTAGTCGTTTGGATTTCAATCACTGCCCCAATGGTGGGAATATACTAAAAGGAAAGAGGAAAAATTAAATTAAACAGAGGCAAGGCTGTGTTTTTCCTGCTTGTTATGTTACGGTCTAAGATTATTTAACAATTACAGGGGCTACGAATTAGGAGGAAAAAAAATTCCACGCTCAAACACTCTGTTGACTTACGACCACAACTGAGCCCAAAATTTCTGTTGTTTTAAGTGAGTTTTGCAGCCTATTTTACGGCCTCTCTTGCCACTCTTATTGTCTAAGCTGGGCCAGGATTCACAAGGATCTTAGTCCCCTCTAGTGGAAATTCAAGGATCAAGCAGTAAAAATTTGTAAAAACAAAATCAACATCACAGGCCTGTTTCTGAATCTCAGCAACTTTAAGATGGGTGGACTTCGACTCCCAGAATTCCCCAGCTGGCCGGTTTGAAGATGGGTGAACGTCAACTCCCAGAATTCTCTAGCAGTCATGCTTGAAGATGGGTGGACTTCAACTCCCAGAATTCCCTAGCCAGCCAGCTTTAAAATGAGTGGACTTCAACTCCCAGAATCCCCCAGTCAGCCTGTTTGAAGATGGGTGGACTT
>WNWU01000096.1:45873-57184 GCA_012654045.1 Ptyas mucosa
GAAAGAAAGAAAGAAAGAAAGAAAGAAAGAAAGAAAGAAAGAAAGAAAGAAAGAAAGAAAGAAAGAAAGAAAGAAGGAAAGAAGGAAAGAAAGAAAGAAAGGGGAAATTGGATCTGGTTTGTTATGATAAAATGGGGGAACTTGAGTTTTTAATTAGAAACAGGGGGACAATGTCCATACGGTCCTCCCCCCACCAATCTTGGTTTAGGCTTCTTTGGAAGAAGGGAAGCTTCCTTCCAAACACAAACCACCATCCCATCTCGGTTTAAGAGAGACAACCAGGATAAGAGGTCTTTGCAAAGAAAAAAGGATCAGAGATATTGCATGCAAGGATGGGAAACACAGACTGGGGAGGAAAATAATGGGGTGGGGGGGAATGCAGAAGGAAAAAAAGGAGAGGGGGCTTTTTAAAAAAAGCTTGCAAACCCTGATTAGGAGTCAGAGAGGAAGCCAAGGGGGGGGGGGGGGTTTTTATTTCCATTAAGGGGGGGGAAAAAATCAAATTTCAAAGCACCTGAATTAGTTCCAGCGGTGTTGCTGCTGCGGCTCCGCCTCTGGATTCTCCCTTTAAAGTCTTCCCCCCCTCCACCTCTCCCCCCCTCTTCCCAAATGTGGGTCTGGTGCTACCTCTTCCGGGTTTGGCCCCGCCCCTGAGGAGGGAGGGGGGAAAGGAGGAGGAGGAGGAGGGGAGTGGCCTTTTTTTTTTTGGCAAGGCTGCTGCTGCGAGCATCTTCCAGTCACGTGGTCGGTGGGATGCGGCGGCGGCGGCTACTGCCTGCCTCCCGTTTCCATGGAGACGGGCCGAAGCGGAGGACCGCTTCGATGCCTTTTTTCCAAATTAAGATGCTGGAGAGGAAGGAAGGATGCTCACTCAGGAAAATAAAAGAGATTTATTTTGGGGGGGTGGGTAAAAAGTTTTTTATTTTAAGCACAATTAAAAACATAGACATACGACATTTATAAAAAAAAAGAAAACAAATACAAAATAAAACCAAAAAAAAAAAAAGATAGAAGAATATCACTTTTCTTTTCAGCTATAAGCAGTGATCCTTTCTATGTGTTTATCACTACTTACAGATATTTTAGTATTAACTTGTGTACCATTTATTTTCTACTTTCTTTCATTCTGCCTATCCTATAAGTTGATCATCCACAATTTCCCCCTCCTTTCTTCATTTTTTTAAAAAAAATTGATTTATATGCCGCCCTTCTCAGGAGACTCAGGGCGGCTTACAAGGCGTTAAGCAACAGCCTTCATACTTTTGTATATTTATACAAAGTCAGCTTATTGCCCCCACAATCTGGGTCCTCATTTTACCTACCTTAGAAAGGATGGGAGGCTGAGTCAACCTTGAGCCTGGTGAGATTCGAACTTGCAGTAATTGCAGGCAGCTGAATGCTTTAGTCTGCTGCGCCACCAGGCTCTTAATTAATTTAATTAATTTAACTTATTTCCTTATTTTTCAACCATTCATACCATCTACTCCATATCTTATACTTTGATTCTTCTTTTCCCTTAATTAAAAGAGATTTATTTATTTATTTATTTATTTATTTATTTATTTATTCATACTTGTATACCGCCCTTCTCCTTTCGGACTCAGGTTTCGTTTAACCAAATTATTTCCTCTGCTTTCTGATTCTTCTTATTCTAATAGTGAAACAGGGGTCTTTTGTTTCATCATTAAATATATATTTAAGCTTCCTTACGAGTTGGGGCCTGCGTTCGCACAACCCTAGATACGTGGGCTAGGCGTTAGGATTTCTCGGGAAAGGAATAAATATATTCACTGAATACATGTAGTAGCAAGTCACTGATCTTGGTAAGAATACTGAATATGTATCTAATGGTATTGTGAAATAGCCATTTGGAGTGCAATCCTCTGGGTACCCGTTTTAAATATTTTTGACCTGGTACACGTTTTACATTAAAAATTTCCATCTGTTTACCTAAATTAAATTAATAAGCCAGAATTGGCTGTGCCCCTATGGCTAAGCATGTTGTGTGAACAAACTATGGTTAAATAAACCACATTTTAGAACAAGGTGCAAACCAAGACATTTAAGTTAACAGGAACCTATCTTCTGGGATGTTTGGGGTGTTTTACAAAAAAACATTTCACGGGCTAGAAGAACATACATAAACCTGTTTTAATATAATTCATAATTATGTTGAATTATATATATATAAAACTCAGCCCAGAAACTCAGCCATGCCTTAACAAAATACATAAATAAGCTGTGAAATTCTATTTAACTTAGTATAAATTGTTAATACACTTCCTATTCTTTCTCCTTTTCTTTTCTTTCCTTCCTTTTCTCTCCCTCATCTTTCCTTCCTATTCCTTTTTTCTCCTTCTCTCCCCTTTTCCTCCTTCTCCTTCCCTTTCTTTTCCTTCCTTCCTTTTCCTTCTCCATTTCTTCCTTTTTTTTCTCCTTCCCTCCCCTTTCCTTTTTTCTTCTTCGCTCCTTCACTGCCTTCTTTCATTTTTTCTCCTCCTCTCCTTCCTTCCTTCCTTTTTTTTTTTTTGGATTTAGTTTATATGCCGCCCTTCTCCGGAGACTCAGGGCGGCTTACAATGCATTAAGCAATAGCCTTCATACGTTTGTATATTTATACAAAGTCAGCTTTTTCTCCTTTCCTCCTTCCCTCTCTACCCCTTCCTTCCTTCCTTCCTTCCTGTACTCTCTGTGTGCCTTTCTCCCTTTCTTTTCCTCTTTTTTCCTTCCTTCCTTCCTTCCTTCCTTCCTTCCTTCCTTCCTTCCTTCCTTCCTTCCTGATTATGCCCTGTTTTGTTTGTGTTTAACCCTGGATTAGGCAAACCAGGATGTCCACCCAGTCTTCCTTCCCAAGGTGATGCAGAAAAAGGAAGTGTGGTTTTGGAAATCTGGTGCCCAATGAACTGGGAGAGCAATTTTTTTATTTTATTTTTGGAAAGGCTGTTGATGTCAGATTTGTAAATGAAAGCAATTGCTGACAAATACTGCAGCTCC
Source organism: Ptyas mucosa (assembly GCA_012654045.1). NCBI lineage: Eukaryota > Metazoa > Chordata > Lepidosauria > Squamata > Colubridae > Ptyas > Ptyas mucosa. The sequence continues at coordinate 48,868 of WNWU01000096.1, forward strand.
CTGACGTTCATATTTGCACAAGGGAGGGGGGCAGGGGGGAAATGATGGTATTTGACAAAAGTGACACAGCCATTCTCTTTTGACTCCGCTTCTTCCTTTCGTGCCCCCCTCCTCAATCAACCTCTTCCGTAATAAGAGCCGGGATATGCCAGCCCCCTCCCATACTTTCCAGTCCTGCTTTCAAGCAATGGCTGCCTGGGCATGGGTGGGGGGTGTACCATCAGCCCTCCCTCCACCCCCCACCCCCACCCTTTAAAGAGATGGTTTGGTCCCAGAGATGATTAATTGCTTTGTGGAATCCTTCAAGGTCTATCGATCCGTGGGATTCAATTTCATCTTAGCCAAGGTGTGCCAAACGTCTTAGGAAGTCAGGGGTGGGTGGGAGCCTCTTTTCTGGTCGCCCACCTTGGAAAAGGGTTCTACAGGGGCTGCTGCAGTGCCCCCCCCCCCAACTCCTTCCCTCCCTCCCTCCCTCCCAGCCCAGGTGACTCTTCCCCAGATCATCTCAGCACTCCAGCCTGAACGGTCTGACTTGGCTCCATCTTCACTTTTCGGCAGGAAAATCTCTCCAAAGGTTTGTGTGTGTGTGTGTGTCATGGTTTGGGCTGGGTTTTCCCCGCTTGGATCCTTTCGGTCCCTGGGGGTGGGGTGGCGGGGGTGTCAGGGATGGGGTGGGGTGAGAAATGATTTTCCATGTAAATACAGGAAATCTCCCGCAGGGGAAAAGAAAAAAAAGGGCCCAGGTGTATGAGGAACTTGTTCATAGGGACTATTGGGATGGGATAGAGATAGATAAGATAGATAGATAGATAGATAGATAGATAGATAGATAGATAGATAGAGACAGACAGACATAGATGGATGGATGGATGGATGGATGGATGGATGGATGGATGGATGAATAGATAGGATGGATGGATGCAGCATAAAGTAAATAAGGCAGGTAGGCAGAGAGAGGGGAAAGGAGGGAAGGAAGGGAGAATAAGGGAAGGAGGAAAAGATGGATGGATGAATGGATGGATGAAGCATAAAGTAAATAAGTCAGGAAGGAAGAGAGGGGGAAAAGAGGGAGGGAGGGAGGGAAGGAAGAATAAGGGAGGGAGGGAAAGACGGATGGATGGATGGATAGATAAGATGGATGGATAGAGCATAAAGTAAATAAGGCAGGCAGGAAGAAAGAGGGGAAAGTAGGGAGGGGGAAAGAAGGAAGAATAAAGGAGGGAGGAAAAGATGGATGGATGGATGGGGCATAAAGTAAACAAGGCAGGGGGCAGAGAGGGGAAGGAAGGAATTATGAGGGAGAGAGAAGAGGGAGCAAAAGATGGATAGATGGATGAAGGAGGAAGAGAGGAAATGATGGATAGATGGAAGGAAAGAGGAAGAAAAAAATGGAAGGAAGGAAGGAAGGAAAGGGAAGGGAACGAAAAACAAGGTAGTTAAGGAAGGGAGGGAAGAAGGGATAGATAGATAATAGACAGAGAGACTGATCTTGTCCTCTATTCAGGTGGGAAACCACAGATGGAAATAGAAAAAAAATTTCCCCCCTCTCTTTGCTAGAGGGGCTGTGAATGACTTTGGATGTCCTACCACATTGGGACTGTCTTTTATTTCTGTTTTGTAATGTCTCTTCTTTTTTTTTTTCAAACGTATTTTTTTTCTTTCTTCTTTTCTATTTATCTTGGTTGCCTCAGAGATCGGAGAAGGGAAGGCTTGGGGCAGAAAATAAATGGGGGAAGAGATGAAGCGGAGAAATTTCAGAATGAGGCAGGGGTTATTTGCGGTTTTATTTTGAGGGGGGAGGCAATTTTACATCAAATCAGAACCGAAGGGGAAATGTTTTTTTTTCCTAGAGAACCAGAAGTTAATTCATCTTTACTGTACGCAAGATTGGGTCGTTGTAGGAAAAAAAAACACAACGAAGCATCCTGGCTTTCAAAAAAAGCCCTAAAGGTTATTTAGATGATTATGGTTTGTAAGAAAAGAAAATGGTCTTTTGTTACGCTGGAGTTATTTTTAATTTTTCGTTCTTCCTTCCTTCTCTCTCTCTCATCTCCCTCCCTCCCTCCCTGCATTCTGCCTGGGTCTACATTCACACAACCACATTTGAGGTTGTAGATTTGTGTTACAGGAACCCAACGAACCCCCCCCCAAAATGTTGCTCTTTTGCATGGTTTATTTATGGCATGTTGTGTAAATCAAAGCCAGGTTGAAGTCGATAGGGATAAGCTGTGGCTGAGGAAACCGTAGTTGTTCATTTTGTGGCAAGACGGCCACAAGGTGAGGTTGGGACGTGAACTCTTTGAGTTTAACCCTGGTGCAAAATAATAGTTGTGCCGTGGTAGATGCAGTCCCACACTTGACCCCACCCCCCTGGCTGGGCGAACGCAGGCCTAGTTATGCTGCTAGTCCTCAAGTTACAATCTAAAAGTAGGGTTCATTTTTTGTTTTAATATCACGTTCTCCGTATAAAAACTGGAGGATTTTAAGAAGAAACCGGACAGCCATTTGTCTGGAATGGTATAGGGCCGTGATGGCGAACTGGTGGCACGCGTGCCAGAGGTGGCACGCAGAGTTCTGTCTGTGGGCATGGATGCCATTGCCTCTTCTGATTTCTGACTGGTCTTCGTGGGTGCCAGAGTACCAGAAAATGGCCTGAAAACCGGCCTAAAAACAGGCCGTTGAAGACGGCCCAAAAACAGGCATGCGTGCACCGGACAGCTGTTCTTCGGGTTTCCGGCGTCATGCGTGTTCCGGTTTGGGCACTCGGTGCCGAAAAGGTTCACTATCACTGGTATAGGGCCTCCTGCTTGAGGAGGGGGTTAGACTAGAAGACCTCCAAGATCCCTTCCAACTCCGTTAACGTTCTTCTGTTCTTCTTTTATTTCCTTTCTTTCCTTCCTTCCTTCCTTTCAAGAAGAGATTGGACAACCATTTGTCTGGAATGGTATATAGAGTCTCTTGCTTGAGCAGGGGGTTGGACTAGAAGACCTCCCAAGGTCCCTTCCAACTCGGTTATTCCGTTACAATTGAAAGCTCTCTTGCAAAACCACCACAAAGAAAAAAAAAATTTGTAAAACAAAAATATATATTTCCCAGGCAGAGGTGGGTCAAAAGTGTCTTTTACTAAACCATCCGGTCTTGATGACATGATGGAAATTGCCCTCCAGAGGTTCAGGCAGGTGTAACACAGGGACGGTACCCTTTGGTTTGCGTTCGTAAGACCCCCCCTCCCCCCAGTTGTACTTTCTACTTGGGTTTAACTCCTCTTTCAAGAGAACTGACCATGTGTGCAAACCTACCGACGCCCACTAGGTGGTGCAATGCATTACCGTACTGGTTTTGCAGCTGAGTGGCCGCCCTCCAGTGGTCGCCTGTAATACTGCGACGTAGCCCTAAGCTACGATTCGGCAAATTCTACTTCTAGTGAAGTCGCTTGCAAGGATATTCTGACCTAGGCTCCCTTAAAAAGCAGGAAGCAGAGTTTCCCCGCAAAACCTCTTCTGTTTACACGACTCTGAATTCCTTTCATTCAGTGTCAGCAAGGCCTGTCCAAACAGTTTTTCAAAGGAATGTTTATCGACACAGACCTTATCTCGCTTGGCAAGCTGCCACGTAACTAGTTTCCAAACGCAGTACAAGGCCAAACTTGGCAGAGTCTCTCAGTGTCACGGAACGAACGAATTGTTTCCTGCAAAAGCCCCTTCCCCATTCGCTCTTTTGTTTCCTATGGGAGGGGCCAATCACCTCCGAGGTGTGGCTTTACTCCCAAGTTGACCCTGCTTTCTGAGTTGTTCTCGTCTTCTGGCAGCTCTGCGTATGCGCACACTGGGAACGGGCTCCAGCTGTTCCTCTGCCTCGCTGCTGTCTAGCTCCCTCTCTGCCTCCGACGCAGAGCCCTCGTCCGAGCTTCCCTCAGCCCCCAGGACTCGCCCATATTCCTCGCCAACCTCACCGTCCGACTCCGCTACCAGCTCTGCTGGTTGCCAGCGGGCCACAAGTTAGGGCCGCTTTTGAAGAACACGTCTTCAAGGTCTCCGTTTACGATGAACGGTCTTTGGATGGACTTTCTCCTCTCTGATGTCCTCACAGGTTCCTCATGAAGGGCGAAACCCCCGTCAACAGCACAATGAGCATCGGCCAAGCTCGCAAAATGGTGGAACAGCTGAAGATTGAGGCCAGCATGTGCCGAATAAAGGTGAGGAAAGGGCCTACCGGGGAGGGGGAGGGGAGGCAAGGTAGACGCTGGGCTAGTTTACAGAACCGTGACGTCTCGAAGGTGCGTGGACTTCGAAGTCCCAGAATTCCCCTGCCAGCATTGCATCTTCGAGTCGTTAGGTAGCGAAACACGGCCGTGGATAAACGGTGGCAACCAAGAAGGCTGCAAAACCGCGAGCAGCCACTAGCTGGCAGCAACTACCATTCTAAGTAGCTGGTTTTCTTCTCTAGTCTGCCACCTAGTCTATATAGAGTACTGCAGCCCAGATTTGTAGCCTTGATTTTCTAAAGGCAGATGATTGACAACTGCTACCTCTCCAGCAGTTGAATACCATTCTCTAATTTTGTTCCCCCCCCCACCTATCCTCCCTAGGTGTCCAAAGCGGCTGCCGATTTGATGACCTACTGCGATGCCCACGCTTGCGAGGACCCCCTCATTAGCCCTGTGCCCACCTCGGAAAACCCCTTCCGGGAAAAGAAATTCTTCTGCGCCCTGCTTTGAACTATTTTTGCTCCCACCCACCCGCCCCTCATCCCCGACGCCAAGTCGTGTCCCTTTCCTTCACCACCCCACCCCCCTTATACTCATCAATCTGTATGGAGTTGGGTTATTGCAGGATCCTTGGCCTCCAAGCTCCTATCACTGGGGGGTAGAGAAAGGGGGGGAGGTTGTCTTCATGGCAGATCTATTTTCTCCTGCAGAGAGACCCCCCCAACTCTTATTTTCGCAAAAGCTTCCAAACCCAGGAAGCAAATCCTTCGAATAATGCAGAGCATTATTATGAAAGGAACAGCCTCATTTCCCCTCAAAGATGGGGGAGCTGTGGTTTGCTTAGGGGGTGGGGGAAAAAATCAGGGTACTCACAATACCCTCCCCCAATTAGATCAAACAGTCAGCGAGCATTGCAATCCATAAACCCCCAGGATCCAACCTAGGGAGTTTCGTTCTGGCATTCACGTCCAGCATCGTTCCCACCAACTTCACACCATGGTTAAAAGTTTAGCCCTGAATCAAAGTTATTGAAGCCAGCCCTCTCCTCCTCCTCTTCCTCCCCTGCCCCCAAAAGTCTTTCCCCCCCCCCCCCCCCCCCCCCCCCAAGGAAGGGCAGAAGGTTTCCACGACAAGCCGATGGTTCTTCTCACAACTTTTCACCCGTTCTGTATGTCAGAAAAGCACGGAAAGTGAATAAAATTTACTGGAGTTCAGTTCTTGCGAATCGCAGGTGATTGAGCTACAGAATTCGGGCGGAACGGGGTGGGGAAAATGGAGGATTCGCTCAACAAAAAAAAAAAAAAGATCCCCAAAGAGATCTCTATAGATTCACACAACCTTCCGGATCGTCCTTCCAGGATCGGATCAAAATGGCTGTGTGCGCGTGGAACAGGTAAGTCTTCAACTTACAACCAAACCGTTCGTTTAACGACCGAAGTTAAAACGGCACTTCCGTTTGGGAAGCCGGATTCGCTTAACCCGTCGGTCTGATTGGTTAAACGGCCGCCGTAAAAAACTGTCGTAAAATGGCATCCGACTTACGACCGATAAGACGTAAATTTTGCTCCCAATTACGATAGTTAAGTTGAGGACTAGCCGACGATGACAACCTGGGGAAGTAAAAAAAAAAAAAAAGGAAAGAACAGCAAAAAAAATTTTTTTTCTTTCACTATTCCAACCGATTTATAAAAAATAAATCGTGATTCTTTTATTGCTTTTGGTGACAGATTTGGCAATTGCCGGAAACAAACAAACAAACAAACAAACGACCAAAGTGAGAACAAGCCAGGTTCCCTTCTAAAAGCACTAAAGTTTCGTTGTGTTCGGACGTAGTGAGAGAGGTTTGTGCAAATAGAAACGTAGAAAGCTTTAGCATCCCAAATGGCTGCTGCCCTCTGTTAACCAACGGCAATTAAAGAGGCTAGTCCTGATTAAGGTTTCCCAAGGGGAAAAGAAACCACACAATCGACAGGGAGTGCTTCCATAATTTAGCGATCCCTGAAGGAGATCTCCACAATTAGGTTTAAACATAAAAAGTGTGGTTTTTTTTTAAACGTAGAAAGCTAAATATAAAAAAAAAAAAAAATCGGGCGACGCGTCAAAAGAGTTTTCGACAGCACAAAACCCCCTGCAATTCACAACGCACTCGTTTCCAGTGGCAGGAACTGGGCCCAGGCAGTCCTCGATTTACGACGGATCCCCTTTGTGACGGTTTGAAATCACGACGGACCTTTCCCCCCCTCCCCCTCCCCAGAAAGCTACTTACCGCCCGGTTCTATACAGTAGATAAGATGCGGAAACTACAGCTCCTAGCGCTCCTCACCGCCAGCTGACACTTGGTGGAATTACTACTTGTAGTACAGTAGACGATCGACGGAAGGCCGCCGTTTTTGCACCAGAGGACTACAATTCCCATGAGCCACTCGTTGTCCCCCCCCCCCAAACACACACCTGGCTGGAGGGGATGGGGGAAGAGAGACAACTCCAACATGGGGTCAAGGCTGACTGTCAAGGGAATGATTAGTAACGCAGAAAAAGACGGTGAACCACGAATGCTGGTCAGATCAAGGTTAGGGGTGATCGATGGCAACTTATTGGGGAGGGAGGGAGGGAGAGGGGGAAAAAAGAAAGGAATGGGGTGCAAAAATGGAGTGTTGTGCCCTTAAATTTGTCCTGGAAAGAGTATAAAGCTCAGCTGCAGCCAGGTAAGATAAAGGTAAAGGTTCCCCTCGCACGTACGTGCTACTCGTTCCCGACTCTAGGGGGCGGTGTGCTCATCTCCGTTTCAAAGCCGAAGAGCCAGCGCTGTCCGAAGACATCTCCGTGGTCATGTGGCCGGCATGACTCAACGCCAAAGGCGCACGGAAAACGCTGTTCCCTTCCCACCAAAGGGGGTCCCTATTTTTTCTATTTGCATTTTTTTTTTAACGTGCTTTCGAACGGCTAGGTTGGCAGAAGCTGGGACGAGAAACGGGAGCTCACCCCATCACGCGGCACTCAGGATTCGAACCGCCGAACTGCCGACCCTTTCGATCGACAAGCTCAACGTCTTAAGCCACTGAGCCGCCGCGTCCCTATGTGTAAAGCTCAGCTGGCAGCCAGAGCTTGTCCTAATTCTCTTCCCAAACAACCAAGGGATAGAAGCAAAGGCCAAGAGGAAACTGAGGGGGGGAAACTGAGGAAGGGGCGCTGTGTTCTCTCTAGTAAAGGGGGTGGGGGTCTGGCTTGAGTGCATTCAGGAAGGGTAGGTGGGCGTCCTCAGCTGCTTGGCTCAACGAACTTGAGGGTAGAAACAGCTACTGCCTTCCGTCCGGAGAAGGGAGGCACTAGGACTTCAAAAGAGTTTGATGATAGATTTGCGAGATTTCCCCACGCCGATCCATTTGACTGAAAAAAGAGAGAAGAGGGAGGGGGAATTGGGTGAGTGAGAGCTAAAGAGGAGACCACCAGGAAATCCGTTCCCCCCAGGAAGGGGGGAATTCTGGCATCGGTCAGAATTACAGAATAGACTGTTAAGACTTATATCCCGCTTCACGGCGCTCTCTAAGCGGTTTAGAGAGTCAGCATATTGTCCCCCCCAACAATCTGGGTCCTCATTTTACCGACCTCGGAAGGACGGAAGGCTGAGTCGACCTTGAGCCTGGTCAGGATCGAACCTCTGGCTGTGGGCGGAGCTAGATTGCAATGCTGCATTCTAACAGGAAGGAAGGAAGGAAATGTAGAAGGAAGGAAGGAAGGATTGTATGTGGAAAGAAGGAAGGATGGATTATATGTAGAAGGAAGGAAGGATATGTGGAAGGAAGGAAGGAAGGAAGGATTATAGGAAGGATTATAGGGAGGGAGGAAGGAAGGAAGGAAGGAAAATAGCCCTTAGACTTATATCCCGCTTCACAGTGCCTCACAGCCCACTCTAAGCAGTTCACAGAGTCAGCATATTGCCTCCCAACAATCTGGGTCCTCATTTTACCGACCTCGGAAGGACGGAAGGCTGAGTCAACCTTGAGCTGGTCAGGATCGAACTCCTGGCTGTGGGCAGAGTTAGAATGCAATGCTGCATTCTAACAGGAAGGAAGGAAGGAAGGAAGGAAGGAAGGAAGGAAGGAAGGAAGG
>WNWU01000096.1:63304-90869 GCA_012654045.1 Ptyas mucosa
TAATCAGGTTGTGCTGAAAATGAAACTGAAAGTTGCTGTTTGCTGCAAGGAAGCAAATTGCTGGGAGGCAGAGGCAGATTTTTTTTCCCTTGTTTTCCTCCCGAAAAAAGGTAGGCGTGTCTTGTAGTCCGGAGCATCTTATACTCCAAAAAATACGGTAATAAACCGTGGTTTGAAGGACGACAAGCGCTGCACACCGAACAAACCTAGATACCAACTTTAAGCTGGCTTGTGGGCCGTTTTTGACTCAGAAAAGAACAGCTGTAAACCAAAACAGTGAATTTTAATTTGCAAAAAGGGACGTTACCAAAATCTATGTCCAGGAGAGCTGCGTTGGCTCCCTCCACGAGAATCTTTTTGGAAGGCCCATGCAGAGCTTGGTACATGAAATAAACCCCGTCCTTCACCAGGGGCCGGATCTTCTCGGCGTAGGCCTGCCGAGCGAGAAAAATTGGCAAGATTGAATTAAATCAGGGGGGAAAATATACTAAGAGAGTTGGAAGATACTTTTTTTAAAAAAAATTTCTTCCAATACAAACATTCCCTCTTTCATTAAACAGTGTGTCGTCTGGGTATAAAATTCTTTGTGTCTTAACAATTAAACTTACCACCGTAATTCATTTCTGACATTGATTCTTATATTAATACTAAATAATAATAATACTGGTAAAGTAACATAAATCTAACATTTCTCTTCTTTACTCATCTATTTTTACAATATATTGCTTTGATATTTATTCTCTGAGGACTGGCTGTATTTGAGTCTGCAAACTGCAGATTAAACCAGCTATAAACACACATTTTCAGGAAACCTCCCTGCCTGGATGCCACAAAATACCTTTAGTTGTTCCAGCTCGGCTTCTGTGTCGATATTCAGCGTTGGGTAGCTGGCTTTGTACTGCTGGGCCAAAACCCTGAATCTGAAACGAGTCAATGCGTTACTTTCCAAATTATTATTATCATTTATCCAATTTCATCGTCTCGCGGTACAAAGCTAACTCCGAGTGGTTTCCGGTAAGGTTCAATATACAAATCTCCGACAATTATAAACATAGATTAAAATGACAAAAAGTTTAAAACAAACTTTAAACAGCTTTCAAACCTTCCGGTTATGCTATCACATGTGCAGTAGCAAAATTCTGTGCCGCTGCGATGACCACAAGGAAAATTCGATTTACAGAATTAAAGATGTTTACCGCACCAATTTCTGGTAGATATCTCTAACAATTTTTAGAGAATCTGTATTTACACTCATACTTACCTGCTTGTCCCATCATGTAACCAAGGGTAAGAGCCATACTGTTTGATACTATGAATTTTATTATTATGGACGTTATTACTAATTATTATTATTAGTAGTAGTATCTTTTAACATTATTATTTTTTTTAATTTTTAAAAAGTTTTTTATTAATCATTCAAAATTAAAAACATCGGACATAGATGTGACATCACTGGTTCTAAATACCTTTCAACACTTTAAACTAATACAAATTGTGTTAAAGTTAATATTATAATTCTTTAACCTTATACGTTATTTATACATAACATCATACTAACCATTCTATATATTTCTACATACTTATACATATTTGTCTATTAATCTATACTTGTACCTAGGAGAATGGATGAGAAATATATACGTTATGATGGAAAAACATGTATGAAAATTGCATAAATAGGTATCTTTTTACACTATTGCAAACAGTGATAATCTTGTCTATTGCTGGTCTGTGACCTTAATAGTTTGTTGTTGTTGTGATTATTCCACTTATGCAGAGACTACACTGCAATCGTGCCTGTCCCCGATCCTCAATGAGGACTAGTGGCATCCCTGGATTCAACGCCCAATTCTACCCCACCCCCCCAATCCTGTGGTTAAGAGCTGCCAGCTCCCAAAATTACTCACTTTTTGGAGAACTCGTTGAAATCTGCCAACAGGTCACAAATGCGCAGTCCGGTACGTGACGCTTTGGAGGCGTAGGCAGGACCGATGCCCTTCTTGGTGGTGCCCAGGCTGTTGGAAGAAACCAACCGGGCATCGAACAGGGTCTAAAAGGGCACTTCCCACCCTCATTCCAACTACGGATAGTCCTCGATTTACAACAGTTCGTGGAGCGACAATTCAAAGTTACAACGGCACTGAGAAAAGGGACTTGGTTCATTATTCACACTTACGGCTGTTGGCGTATCCCCGTGATCAAAACTCAGACGCTTGGCAACTAATTGTGGTCGTAAGTCAAGGACTACCTGTAACATTATCCAATGGTACGTGGGAACGGAGACTGGGAAAAGAGCCAGATAGTAGAGAGAGAATGTTCAGATAAGGGACAGCTGAGCCCTCAGCTGAATAATGGACAGGGCGAAAGACTCAGAAGGGACTCTCCCTAGTTTCCCAGGATGTAAAGGAGACGGCTGGAATGGTATGTGGGGAAGACCTTGGGAGACGGGACTAAGAGATGCTGCCCAGGGAACAGTCAGATAGGAGAGAGCCGAGCCCTCGGTTGCATAATGGACAAGCAGTTTCTCGGGCTATAAAGGAGATGGCTGTAATAGTATGTGAGAAAGACCTTGAGGGATGGATGAAAAGATGTCAAGAGAAAGGTCAGATAAGAGACGGCTGAGCCCTCAGCTACATAATGGATAGAGGAAGAAGTTCAGAAGGGACCCTCCTTAGACTGTCTTGGGATGTAAAGGAAGGGAAGGAGAATCTAGATCTATGAAGAGTTCAGAGGGGTGCAGATATGTGGGAAAGACCTTGGGAGACAGAGGAAAGAAACCCTACCCAGGAACAGTCGGATAAGAGACAGCTTAGCCCTCAGATGTATAACAGGCAGGGCAAGAGGCTCAGAAGGGACCCTCCCTAGTTTCTCTAGCTATAAAGGAGATGGATGTGAGAAAGACCTTGAGGGATGGATGAAAAGATGCCAAGGGGAAGGGTCAGATAAGAGACTGCTGAACCCTCGGCTGCATAATGGACAGAGAAAGCGGTTCAGAAGGCACCCTCCCTAGTGTCTTCAGATGGAAAGGTGAAGGGGGCGGGGGGAAAGAAGTGTACTTTCACACCAGCACGATTCTGTTCAATAAAGTCAGAGGAAGTTCTTCTGGGTGTGTCTCCTGCCTGGACTACCTCGCAAGGCCGCCACTTCTCCATTTCAGCCTGCTGAATCATTTCCGCCCTTAGTCTTGAGAGTGTTTTGGGAGAGCAAAGCTTCAACCCTTCTTTCCCCAATGTCCTACTTACTTTTTCCCTCCTTGCTGTTGCCTCTGCTGCTCCTGGATGCCGTCCACGGCTTGGTGGAAATTAAACACTAAAGAAATATAAGAGAGCCGGTTTTGTCTGGTGGTTTAAGGCACCAGGCTTAAGAGAGTTCTAGTCCCATTTTAAGCATGAAAGCCAGTTGGGTGACTTTGGGACAATCACCAGGAGGCAGTGAGTTCTAGTCCTGCTTTAGGCATGAAAGGCACTGGGTAACTTTGGGTTAATAGTTCTGCCTTTGGTATGAAAGCTGGCTGGGTGATTTTGGACCAATCACCAGGAGACAGTGAGTTCTAGTTCTCACTTAGATATGGAAGCCAGCTGGGTGAGTTTGGGCCATTCCTCTTTCTCAGCCCAGCCCACCTTCACAAGGTTGTTGTGGTGGGAAAAAGAGTAGGAGGAGGAAGGTATGTTGGATACATTCACCGCCTGGAGTTAGTTGTAAAATAATATATAAATAAGTAAATAAGTTAAGTAGAGGTGAGATGGAAAGTATTGGTACTTTCCTCGTCGTCTCTCCAGTTTTTCCAAGATCAGGGCCCTCCAAAATCTCCCCATTTTCTAAGACTTACCCAAGTGAGCGCGATCGGAAATCACAGTCCGGGTTTCCCAGCCTTCCAACCCTGTGGAAGCAAAATGTTTTAATATTACAGTCCTGGAAAATGCAATTTATTCCTTCTCCCGCCATCAGCCATTTTCCAATTTTCGCTCCGATTCGTTGTCCCCAGAGCCAAAACGATGGAGCGACTTCTCCCAATCGTAGAGGCACGAAGTGTTGATAACCTTCCTCGGAAAGACTGTTTTGTCAAGCCTTGCGGACCGTAAACGAAAGTAATTTACAGTCGTAATAAATAAAAGAAGTTTTGTGGGACTAAGATTGTGCTTTATACTTTCTAAGGAAGTCAGAACAAATGCCAGGTAGGACATCAAATCTTGGAGAACATCAGCTCCCTTTCACCTCAATGCTTATGAGAATTAGCAACTTCAGGATCATCCCAGCCATTTTATTTCTTTAAAGGAGAAATTAATTGTTCGGGATTTGGGGAACGCAGTGTTCCCAGAACCACAATTTGGAGGAACGGAAAGCTTAACGGAGTCTACAGATGTCAAGACCCTTATGGATTTTCATGGTGGGCTTCCATGAAAGTGACGTCGATGATGGGAATCCCAAGAAGAAAATGTTGGCAATGGCCAAGTTTATTTTGGGAGGGAAATTAAAGGCAATTGGTTCAATGGCATTTTTATTTCTTTTACTTCCTGTGCTCTTTCGTCCACGCCAAATTGCTCGGGGGGAAGGACTCACCTGGTCCCTTTTTTAAGTTCTTCTCAGCTTCTTCAAAGAGTCCCGGAAGGTGGATTACGACCCCGTTCCCTGGAATAAGAAGACAGCATCATCACACTGAAGTATTTTCTCCGGGTTTTATTCTTAAGATAGTCCTTGATTTGCAACCGTTTGGTTTAGTAACCGTTCAGAGTTACAACGGCACTGAAAAAAGCGATTATTGGAATTATTTTTCACACTTACGGGGCCACTTATGGGGCAGCATTCTCCCCCACAGTCACATGACCCTAATTCACACACTCCTGGCGACTAATTCGTATTTACGACCGTCGCACTGTCCCCCGGGTTCACGTGATTTTCTTTTGCGACCTTCTGACCAGCAACGTCAATGGGGAAGCCAGATTCACTTAACAACCGCGTTACTCACTTAACGACTGCAATGATTCAACTTAACAATTGTGGCACAAAAGGTGGTAAAAATGAGGCAAAATCCAAGAGCCTTGGATAGTACAGTGGTCTAAAGCCCTGTTATTAACATCCAGCTGCCTGCAATTATTGCAGGTTCGAATCTCACCAAGGCTCAAGGTTGACTCAGCCTTCCATCCTTTCTAAGGTAGGTAAATTGAGGACCCAGATTGTGGGGGCAATAAGCTGACTTTGTATAAATATACAAAAGTATGAAGGCTATTACTCAGCGCATTGTAAGCCGCCCTGAGTCTCCGGAGAAGGGCGGCATATAAATCAAATTTAAAAAAAAAAATTCACTGAAATGTTTGATTTAGCAACGTAAATTTTGGCCTCAATTCAGTGGTGGGGATTCAGCCGGTTCGGGCGAATCAATAGTTAAACTGGTTAGCCCCTCCCCTCCCCACCCCTTCTAGGAGTCCCCACACGCCCCATTTTGGCTCCCAGGAAAGTCTAGGCCCAAAACGGGGGGGGGGGGGGGGGGGGGGGGGGCGGGGGCACGCATTCACACACCACCTCCACGGCCTGTTTTTGCTCCCAGGGGGTGCCAGAGGCTAAGCGCTGCCTGTCAAACTGGCTGGCCACGCCCACCCAGCCGGTCACTAGGGCAGAAAACCGGTTGTAAATTATTTGAATCCCACCACTGGCTCAATTGTGGTCGTAACTCAAGGACTACCTGCACGGACACATAGATGAAACCTCACCAATGAACGAAGTGGCATTGTGATTGATGACTCCGCTGGGCAACAAGTGGAAATCATATTCCACCGTGTCCACCACGACGGTGTGTCCTGCGTTGTTGCCACCCTGCAAGGAGAGAAAAACCAAGAGGTAGGTGTTGATAAAGGAAGGGAACAAAAGAACGCACAAGGTTGTGTTTACACAACACGGACTCACACCTGCCGGGCCGCACCCATTACACCGACAACAGGAGATTCAAGGACAAAACTTTGAGAAAGGATTTCGAAAGATTTGTGGACTTCAACTCCCATAATTCCTCAGCCAACTCCCCCCCCAACTGCAAAGGATGGGGTTTGCAGCCCGTCTGTCCCCCCCCAAAGCTGCAGAGGATGGGCTTTGTATTCCGCCCATAAAGGAGGGAGAATCCATCCCACCCCACCTTACACGTTTGTGAGAAAGCAGCCCCGGGCAGACTGTGGAGGATGGAATTTGAAGTCCCTAGCTGCAGCAGACGATAGGATAGGATTCAAGTGACCCAACCTGCACAGGTTGGGATTTGCAGGCGGCGGTGGCCCCCCAGTTGCAAGAGATGGGATTTGTAGTTGCCCAGCTGTGGAGGATGGGAGTTGGAAGTCACAACTGCAGAGGACGGGATTTAAATCGCCCAATCTGCAGAGGGTGGGATTGGTAGTTTCCCTCAATTGTGGGGGATGGGATTTGGAGTCCCCAACTACAAAGGATGGGATTGTAAATCCCCCAATCTGGAGAGGGTGGGATTTGTAGTCCCCCCCCAATCTGCAGAGGGTGGGATTAGTAGTTCCCCCCAATCTGGCGAGGGTGGGATTTGTAGTTCCCTCAATCTTAAAAGAGTGGGATTTGTAGTTTCCCCCAATCTGAAGGGGGTGGGATTTGTAGTCTCCCCCCAATCTGAAGAGGGTGGGATTTGTAGTCCTCTCCCCCAATCTGGACAGGATGGGATTTGTAGTCCCCCCCAATCTGGAGAGGGTGGGATTTGTAGTTCCCCCCAATCTGGAGAGGGTGGGATTTGTAGTTCCCCCAATCTTAAAAGGATGGGGTTTGTAGTTCCCCCCAATCTGAACGGGATGGGATTTATAGTCCCCCCCCCAAATCTGGAGAGGATGGGATTTGTAGCCCCCCAAACCCATGAACATGGGAGTTTTGAAGTCCCCAGCCGCAGAGGACAGGACTCAACTGGGGCGGATGGGCTTTGTCGTTCCCCCAATGGCGGGGGAGGATGGGGCTTGTAGTCCACCCCCCCCACCCCCCCCCAGAGCCGAGCCGAGGGGCTCACCTGGCACCTGCAGACCAGGTCGGCGTCGAGGCTGAGCAGGTCGACCACCTTCCCTTTGCCCTCGTCCCCCCACTGCGCCCCCAGCACCACCGTCACCCGGTTCCCGGCAGGGGGAGCGTGAGGAGCCGACCCCAACCGGGCTCGCTTCCCGCCCGGCTCTTCGCCGTTCGCCCCGCCATTCAGCAAACCCGCCGCCGCCGCCGAGCCGCCCTCTCCCGCCATGTGCTGCAGGCAAAAGCGGCGAGCCCTAACATGGCGCCGCCCGGGCCGGCTTCGGCGTGCCAGCAGTCAACATGGCGGTGCGAGGCTGAGCGCTTTTCCCTCTCTTAACGCCTCTTTCTCCAGACGTACGGCACGCGAGAGGAGACATTTCCAATGCGGCGGAGCAGGGCTTCCGCGTTCGCCTTTCTCCAATTCACCCAGGTAAGAAAGGACACACAGGTGTTTCTGGCGTGGAGATAATAATAATAACAATAATAATAACAATAATAATAATAATAATAATAATAATAATAATAATAATAATAATAATAATAATAATAATAATAATAATATGGTTGGTGTGGCACAAGCAGCCAGTGGTTTTAAACCGGATTTGGCATCCTTATCCACTGATGGGGAGTCCTTCCCAAGGATCTTGGTTAGGTGTTTTTATTAAATAATATTAAAGGTGTCAGTTGCAAGATGTCAGCTGTGCCAAGTCAAGCTGCCTTTTGCCATTGAGCGATGGGGGATTTTGCCAATGCCAGCGTTGTATAAAGATCGCGTAATCCTCCTCGATTTACAACAGTTCATTTTCGTGACCGTCCCAAGTCGCCATGGTACTAAGTGATTTAGGATTGTTTTTTTTTTTTCCTCCCTTATGTTCATCGTACCGAAAATTTGGGCGCTTCGTAGTTAGGACCGTTGCTGTGTCCCATGGTGATGTAATCCCCTTTTTGTGACCTCCTGTCAAGCAAAATCAACGGGGAAGCCAGATTCACTGAACAACCCGTGTGACTCACTTAATAACTGCAGTGATTCAGTTAACAAAAATCCGGCAAAAAGCTCCGGTACCTTTGGTTCCCGAAACGTAAGAAATTGGGCTTCTAAAATTGTGTTCGGCTCAAAAATTGCTTCTAATGAGAGCGCAGATCGCTTTGGGGGGGGGGGGGGGGAAAGCACAAGTATATTACCAAAAAACCCAAACCCAATTATGTTTCTACCCTAGAACCACTGGATTTTAAACCCAGCAGGAATTATTGAAGTGGGCAAATTTAGATAAACTCTGAACAGGACCCTGGAGGCTGGAAAAAAATAGATGACGATTTGAAAAACACGATAGAAGGTGGTTAGTTATGGTGATCATCAAAAGTCGTCAAAGGACTTACTGAGCCAAAATCCCATGTCCGCTGAGTTATGAAGTCGCAGTGATGCTTATAGCAAGCACCAGTTAATTGCTCCGTCTTTTTGCTTGCAGGAAGTAACCAAGCTTTTTATTCCACGAATCGGGTTAAGAAAACTGTGTAGTTTAGTGTTGCGAATGTTCCCTTAGAGCAGTTCAACTTTTAAGTCGGGAGGACTTCAATTCCCAAGAATTCCCCAGGCAGCATGATGGGGGAATGATGGGATATTGAACTCCAACCCATTTTACAGTTGCTGGGATGAATGAACTTTTAGATTTTAAGGTATTTTTGCTGCCCCAGCTCCCAAGTGTTGTTTATAGTCTAAGCTTTGCTTTACGTAAGATAAAAAGGGGAAATTATCATCTTTTTAAACCGGCCATCTCCATCACGGAGGGGCTCTAAATAAGCATTTTAAAAAAGCATATTGGATTAGAAGAGCGATACGGAAAAGCACATTAAATGCATATACTTTCCTCAATCCCTTCCAAAATTTATGAGGCTTCTGTATCGGGCAGAGACCTTTCAATAAATGTTCCGTTAGTGAAAGCCATCAAGAGCAGAAACAAAATGTCGAGTCTACGTTGTTGTCTGAGCTTGTTGGTTTACTTGCAGATGTTTCATTACCAAGGTAGGTAACATCATCAGGGCGTCGGGGAGATAGGAGTTAGGTGGCTGTTTATACCCTCTCCTATGCACCGATGTTACCTACTCGGGTGGGAAAACATCAGCAAAGAAAACAACTAAACTCAAGAGCAAGAACTCAACAAAGAAGGCTATATAGTCCTCGTTTAGCGACCGTTCGGTTACAACGCGGATAACAAATGAACTTTGCTAAGCTGTCCATGCACTGACAAACGATGCTGGTTTATACGAGAAAGGGAAACAGAAATCCAGTCGTAAGAGCTGCCGGCAACTGCTTAAAGACCAAGTTGCGGGTTCCAATGGTCGTTAAATGAGGACTGCTTGTATTTCCCTCTCCCTCCCCCCCCCCGTGAGAAGATGGGTCATGAAGAAGCACCGGATGCGAATCCCGCCCTCAAAGGCAGTCCCCTCTGATTATCAACGAAACAGGAGACTTCGGAAGAGTACCCACATTCAAATTTATTGAAGAGGAAGTTTTTTTCTGCTAAAATCAAAATTAATTTCCAGAAACGGTTTGGTCTTTGGAGATTGTGTTTCACTGGGGAGGAAGAGGAGGAGGAGGAGGAGGAGGAAGAGGAGGACCACCCAATGCTTCAAATGACGACACTGAAAAAGTTAGCGGTGCAACAGAAAAAGCTAAGAGTCAAGCGAATGGCTAATTTATTCTAAAAATGGAAAGGTTTCTTTTTTTCCAACCTACAGATGCCAGAATTGTTAAGAAAGGAAAAGTTACAGATGTAAACAACCACACAAAAGTTACATGTTCAATGGCAACCCCCTCCCTCCCCATGTTTTTGTTTTTTATTCATTTATTTCTTTTACTTTTACTGGCCGCTTCGACGTTTCACCATTCGTAAAAACATATTTTTTTTTCCTTTTTTTTTTTTTTTTACTGCCTTCGGTTTCGCTTGAGCTTCGTGTCTACAGCAACTAAGACATACAATCATGAAAAAACACTAACAGGTTTATTTTTTTTAAACAGGCTGAATTTTTTTTAAAGGGGTTTTTTTTTTTTTGGAACCGTTTGACTTTTTTTTTTCCTTTTTTCGGTTTTTTTTTTTTTTACAAAAATGTGCAGAAAAAGAAAAGACATCTACTAAAGTTGCTAAGAACTCTTCCTTTTCTCTCTCTCTCTCTCTCTCTCTCTCTCTCTCTCTCGGTCTGTTGGTGTAAGGGTGCAGCAGTTTCATTCATTCCCCAGTCCAGAAAGCCAGAATCCCATTTTTTAAAAAGGCCAAAAGACCCTTATTCCCCACCCCCCCCCCCAAAAAAAACTAACCCCTTTCTATTTCCTAGAAAGTACAGAAGCTAACTGGAGCTCGGCGCCTGTTCCTCCCTTATCCTGTGATCCAACAGGTGCAACCAAGGAACGCCTTACTGTGATCTCAGCAGCTGCCACTCTGTACGTGGCCAAGGGATGCCCCACAGCCGACTTTTCAGAGCCCCTCCACCATTTCAAACTCACGCAAGCGGTCAGCTACTGAAGTTACTCACGAGCACGGATATTCTTCCCAGTCTCACCCTCAGCGTATGTGCGCTGTTCTTTTCTCCAGAAGAAATAAAAAATTTTTCCCTCCCCTCGGTGGCCTTAAGTATTGAAAATACCAGTTAACTTTAGATATATATAAAAAAAAAAAACAAGTTGTTCATACAACCCACACGCATGCATGGAGACAGAATTCTGCCTTTTCTTCCCCTCATCCGTATCAACCTTCCTTTTTTTAAAAAACTTCCCCCCCCCCCCCCTACTTTCCCCGGCACCTCCCGAAGTCGGCAGGATTCTGAATCTGGCTGAAATGCAGAAATAAGCATTTTTATTTTTTTTTTTAAAATGGGGATGGAAATAAAAAGCTGCTTGCGAAGACTGGGAAGGAGATTGCGGGAGAAAAAAATAAAAATAAAACAGCCAACGTTTTTAAAAAAAAAGGAAAAAGAAACCCCGCCCCCCCCCCAAACCCACCCACCCCGAATTTAAAAAGTTTGAATTTCAAACAGTGAATCACAAGGAACTAATCTTTTAATCCCTGTGGATGGGAATCAGACATAATTAGCCAAGCTGGAGACAAGCAGCGCCAAGAAGCAAAGGGGTATTTACACAATGGGACGGGAGGGCATCCAGTGACAAAAAGACTCCCAAATCCGCGAGAGAAGCCAAGAAAGACGGAAGTTAATTCATTAATGGGAGGAAAAGGAGAATAGGGGAGGAGGAGGAAGAAGAGAGAAGGAAGAAGAGAAGAAGACTAGCAGAAAGAGAACTATGCTTTCAAATAAACACCAACATTCATTTTCCAAGCCAGAAAAAGAGACGTCTGTCCAACCCCCTCTCAACGCAGACCTTCTCCCCCCCTTCCCCACATTATGTACAGAGGCCGATCCGTTTATCAAAACCACAACTACCACAGGATGATGGGCTTCCCTTCTCCCACCCCTGCACTTTTGACAGTATTTTTTTTTTTTAAAAAAAAACAACAACAAAAAAATTAAACGACCTTTCGATGCTCCACATTAAAGCTACTCGGAAGCTGAATTCGACCTGCTAGCACAAATTTCTCCCTATATACACGTCAGGTGCTAACAACCAGGAGATCCGGCAGAAACCCTGAGAGATTTAAGTTCCGTTCGTTCCCGTTATCGAGGCGAAAACAAAAATCGAAAATCGAAAGAAGAAAGGAGGAGGAGGAAAGGACGTAGATTCTGTACAGAGATGATCCAAAAAGGGGTGCTGCTAAATTTCGGGGGGGGGGGAAAGGGCGGGGGGCTTCAAACAGGGGGGGGGGTGTAACTGGCTGGTTTGGTGGTACATCGGAGGGGATTTGTGAGCCTTGCTTGAAATCTCGAAGGAGGAACGGCGAGGAAAAGTTTAGCCTCCAGCCTGTGGCATCCAACATCTAACAAGCCATCCCAGCAATTCACTGTCTGAAAATGCGGGCTGATATTTCGACAGAGCGGGGAGGAGAAGAGCCTGTAAACTGAATTATATGCCGACATACGACTTCCTACCCGCCTGGGTTTTAAGTCGAAAACGGGGGGGGGATGCCCAACCATCCACCTTCTCCAGCCCTGCACCCCGTCTTCCCTGCATCGTCATCGTCATCCCCGCCCCCCCCAGGAGCCCTGCCCCTCCCGTTTCGGTCCCCCCGCCCCGCCCCGCCCCAGCCCCCAGGACAAGCTGCCAGCCTAGCCGCTCTACCATGTCTTGGTTTTCCTATCCGATGAATAGACGGCTTTTTTTTTTTAAGTGCTGCTCTTTAGTTTTTTGTTTTGTTTTTTCCCAGGCGAACAAATGAGGATTACAAATGTCTAAACTAGGGTTCGAAATGTGGTTTGTTTGTTTGTTTTTTTTTTTGTTTTTTTTTTCTCGGTTTTTTTTCCCCCCCTTTTTTTTTTTTTTATAGAATAAAACAATATTTTTTTTTTCCAACAAACTTTAAAAAAAAAAATTTACAATTTTTGTTTCGGTTTTCACCCCCCCCCCCCCCCCTTCCCTCTCTCTCTCTCTCTCTCTCTCTCTCTCTCTCAAACCCAGCCACCGCTTTCCTCCTCCTCCTCCTCCCCCCTTTCCCCTCCCCCCCACTCCCATTGCTTGCTTCTGGAGAAGTGGTGGACATCCCCCCTTCTCCTTCTCTCCCTCTATTGAGCCTGGGTGCTTGGCTGAAGGGTGGAGGCGGCCAAGGGGTTTCACCGGTACCCCTGGTATCCGTAGTAATTCCTGTAGTATCGGTCTCTGTCTTGATAGTAGTTCTGCCACTGAAAAAAGACAAGGGGGGTGAGTTAAGAAGAGAGCTGGCGGAGGACTGACGGGAATTAAGAAACCAACTCAAAAAAAATAGCCGGAGGAACCAAGTAGGACCCAGTTTGTGGGGGCAATAAGCTGACTTTGTATAAATATACAAAAGTATGAAGGCTATTGCTTAGCGCATTGTAAGCCGCCCTGAGTCTCCGGAGAAGGGCGGCATATAAATCAAATAAAAAAAAAAAAGTAAATATAATCTCCGACATAGATTATTTAACCAAACAATAAGATTTACCTGACTACAGGGAGCCCTGGACTTATGGAGGTTAAAATTTCTGTTGCTAAGCGAAACATTTGTCAAGTGACTTTGCCCCATTTTACAACGCTGCAGTTGTTCCGTTAGTTGAACCGCTGTTCGGTGAATCTGGCTTCCCCAGGAGGTCGCAAAACGGGTTACTTGACCCCCCCCCTCAGGACACGGTCGCCGTCACAGATGTGAGTCAATTGCCAAACGTCTGGAGTTGTGATCATGGGGTCATAAAACGAGACAAAGCTCACTTAACTGTCTCATTTAGCGATGGAAATTTTGGGCTCAACCGTGGTCAGGTCATAAATCGAGGACTACCTGTAAGTCAGATCCCTGTTGGAAGGGCGGTGGCACTTCCAGTGTTGGGCAAAACTACACCCGTTGTTCGCTTCGCCACCGTGGTGTCTGCTTAAGGACTGCCACACACACACACACACAAAAGTCATAAAAACAGGCGACCGTCGTAAAAACAGTACGACCATGATGGGCAGGTTTCATTAGGGTCGTATGTCGAGGACTACCTGTAACTCTGCCCTGGAAGTATACAACCTCTTACCTCTCGGTTGTAGTCCCTGTAGTAGTCCCGGTATCTGTTGTACTCGTAATCGCGTCCGTAGAAGCGATTGTAATCCCTGCCTCTGTAGCTGTCATAGAAGTTGCGGTAACCCTGCGGGTTAAAAGACGTCGGTTAGAAGCATCGATGCCTGAGCGCCACTGGTAGAAGCCTCAATCGTAGACCACGGCTTGCTCAAACCAGGGCCAGGCGTTACCGCCGTGAGTTTCTAAGCACCTTCCTTAGACCATCAAAGGTGCCAAGCTTTCCAAACCACAAGAGAAGCCCCATCTACGGAATGCAGGCAGCAGCGGAAAACACGGCCTCTCTAGTCCGCGGAAAACCCCTTCTCTATG
Source organism: Ptyas mucosa (assembly GCA_012654045.1). Classification (NCBI taxonomy): domain Eukaryota; kingdom Metazoa; phylum Chordata; class Lepidosauria; order Squamata; family Colubridae; genus Ptyas; species Ptyas mucosa. Next base: position 77,278 of record WNWU01000096.1, read on the forward strand.
GAACCGGTCCCTGCGGCCCGAAAGGTTGAAGGCCGCTGCTCTAGAACTAATGGGGAGGGGAGGGGAAGAAAATTAGTGTCCCATAATTCTTTAAGCGCCGTGGTGGCGCGGTGGTTAGAATGCGGTATGGCAGAGAAATTCTACCGACTGCCAGGAGTTCGATCCTAACCGGCTCACGGTTGACTCAGCCTTCCAAGGTCGGTAAAATGAGGACACGGATTATTGGGGGCCATAGGCTGACTCTGTAAACCACTTAAGAGAGGCTCTGAAGCACTTTGAAGCGGTATGTAAGTTTAAGCGCTACTGCTATCTACCTTCCTTCCTTCCTTCCTTCCCAATGGTTAGAATGCAGTATTGCAGGCTCTTTTAAAAAATTATATTTTTAAAGAAACAGCGCTGTCGGTTTTGAAAAACGGCCTTATCAACAGGTGGGAAGGAAAGCCGGCCAGATTTGCTGTTATCAGTGACATGGGCAGCATAAAAATAAGTGAATGATAATAAACATGATAATAATGAGTCTCCGGAGAAGGGCGGCATATAAATCAAATTAAAAAAAAAAAAAAAAAAGCAACGCCTCCAAAGTAACCGGAGCACCACTTGAAAACACCCACCAGCGTTGACAAATTCAACGCCGGTCAATTGCAAAAGGCAGCTTGTCTCGGAATAACTTACATCCCGCGACGAGACCTTTAAAACCATCAAACGTCCACATCTGCCTAACCCAGGTCCTTGGGAAGGATTCGAAAGATGGATAAAAAAGGCCAGATGCTGTCGGAACATCTGGCGGACTTGGCCCTGACCGACAAAAATAAAGAGATATACTCACCCCTCTGTTTCCAGGCTGCCCCCAGTACTGCTGTTGTCCATAGGCTCGATTGTTGTAACCCCGGCGCTGACCTCCTCCGACTGGGAAAAACAGGAGAGAAAGCGAGTTAGACCAGAGTTTTGGCTCGGTGAAATCCATCTGGATTTCCTAGCTGAATGGAGTTGGCTGCAAATGCCCCCTTCTAGCACCGATGACGTTACCTACTGTGTTTTTCAGACTATAAGACGCACCTAAATTTAGAAGAGGAAAATAACCAAGAAAAGTTTTTGGCCTCCCTTTTTTCGGGCCTTTTTCAGTCATTTTTTTCGGCCTGTTTCCAGGGGTTTTTTTTTCGGCCCGTTTTTGAGGCTTTTTTCAGCCCTTTTCAAAAAAGAAAAGAAAGAAAAAACGGGCTGAAAAAAAGCATTGAAAATAGGCCCCCAAAAAAGCGGCCGAAAAAAGCCTCAAAAATGGGCCCAAAAAGCCTCGAAAACAGGCCGAAAAAAGCCCCCAAAACAGGGCACATGGAGGCAAAAAAATGGCTGGCGGGTGGTTGAGGCTTCGGCAATATTCAGTCTATAAGACGCACAGACATTTTCGCCCCTTTTTGGGAGACAAAAAAGTGCATCTTATAGTCCGAAAAATACGGTAATTAGTTAATGAAACGTCTGTAAAAAAGAACCAAGCTCAGAGAGCACCAAGGACCCCATATAGTCCTCCTCCTCTCCGCAAACCCCCCTCCCTTCTAGCCCTGATAAGGATGGTTGGTTGGTTGGTTAATGAAACGTCTGCAAGAAAGCAACCAAGATCTGGGAGCACTAAGCACCACCAGCCCCAACTGGATCCCATCGTGTGAGCCCCTCCAAATTCCCCTTTGTTCTTCCCACAAGCCAGCGGAAATGCCAGAGAAAGAAAGAAGAAAAAAAAACCACGTCAATCTTACAAGGGCCAAGAAACAAGCGCAGCCAGAACCAGGAGTCATAATACATGGCTCTGAAAGTCAACTCTTCATGGGACAATTCAACGAACACAAAAACTAAATTAATTTCGATGAATAGTAATAATAAATAAATATCTGAACGAAACAATTAAGGCGGCGTTGACTTGGCTTTCCTAGACCCTCTGAAAGGTGCCCAGAATTCTTTTGCAGATCTGAAGAAGCTCCTGACAGCTCAGCAACACCAGGACAACTCTGCCCGCAGCCGGTTTCGCCCGCCACCAGCCTCACCGTATCCCTGGCCGCGGTTGCGATTCTGGCGGTTGCGTTTGTTCCGGTTGTTGCGACGGTTCGTCCGTTTCTCGGAGGGTGGGAGGAGCTTCCGGGCCTCTTCCTTGTATTTAGTGACCAGAGGCTGGGCCTCTTCTTTCGCCAAATCTTGAAAGAGGACTTCGTCGATGTAGTCGCATTTATCCGGAAGGGAGAAATTGGCTGGGATGGAAGGACGCAAAAGATCCAAGAGATGAGAAAGCCCTCAAGCCTTAATTCCCCCAAATGACTGCGCTCCTCCCCCCCCACACCAAATCTGGATCTTTGAACGGACCGTACCTTTCATTTCCAGCATCACCGATTCCGGAACGTTCTCCCCTTCGGTTTTCTCCCTCTGCTGCAGCCTGTCCACCCAATCTTCCTCGCTGGGCACTAGCACCACCACTTTGCGAAGGAAGCCTTTGAAAGGCAGGAGTTTCCTCCGCTGGCCGGAATTGTAGACGTTGCACTAGGGAGGGAAGGGAGATGAAAAGGGGCTTCAGAAAGGCCGAGGTGGCATTCCCAGAGAAAGCAGCCGTGTCATCTGGATCGCACCTCCGAAGCCCTCCAGAGATGCTGAAGCACAGCTCCCGTTTGGAGCCGTGGTGGCACGGTGGTTAGAATGCAGCATTGTAGGCGCAGCCAGGAGTTCGATCCTGACCGGCTCAAGGTTAACGCAGCCTTCCGTGCTTCTGAGGTCAGTAAAATGTGGACCCAGGTTGTTGGGGGGCAATAGGCTGACTCTGTAAACCACTTAGAAAGGCTCTAAAGCACTTTGAAGCGGTAGGTAAGTTTAAGTGCTATCTTCCTTCCCAATGGTTAGAATCAGTATTGCTGGTTCTGCCCACAGCCAGGAGTTTGATCCTGACGGGCTCAAGGTTGACTCAGCCTTCCGTCCTTCCAAGGTCGGTAAAATGAGGACCCAGATAGTTGGGGGCAATATTCTGATTCTGTAAACCGCTTAAGAGACACAGCGTTGGCTAAAAACTGGCTCAAAAAGACGTAAAATCAGGTCATGCACATCATTGACCCATTTTACGACCATAATAGATAGGCTCTCCAATAAGGTCGTAACTCGAGGACTACCTGGACAACAATCATTTGGCTTTTAAAGCTGCCTGTGTCTATCTGGCAAAAGAACACCAACACTAATTTAAAAAAAAAAACATACCACAAGTGCGAAGTCAAAATTTATCCACTCACTGAGGTTCACACAACAGGCTGGACCATAGGACAGCATGCCTGGCTTAGCTTAGCGCGTTTTTGAGCCATGCCAAATGTGGTTTGTTTGAGAAACCAGGATAAAAGAAAGCAGTGGTTGGTATCTGTTAGGTGTAAACCGAGCTTGCAGGGGTCCAAAAATTGCATCCTCACTCTGCTGGTTCAGCATCTCTTGCGGAGATGAGAAACTCTTTTTTTTTTTTGGACATCCATCAGAGGTCTCTGGATTTTTAAATATAAATTACCTGATCGAGAATAAAATTTCTCTTTGTCCGGGGTGCGATCTGGACCAGTTTGCTCACGCAACGGGCAGCTTGCTGAAGCAGCGAATCGCGAGCTTCGATAGGCAGCGGCTCTTCAACCGCGAGGCCTTTTGTCTGGCGAGGAAGGAAATTGGGGGAGAGCAGAAAGATTAAAGGAGGGAGGGAGGGAGAACCCCCCCACATTTGGGGAAAGGTGAGGGAGGGATCGATCAGGGGTAGGTTACTACTCAAAAATTTTTTGGGAAGTTACGTATCACCAGATCGGATTGTTGTTGTTTTTTATTTGATGAAATCAGAAGGATGAGAGAGGCCCATGGGACATCTCCTGGGAGTCCCCAAGAATGACGTGCAGAGTTAACCATGATTTCCTTAATTGCTCTTCGTCCCCGACTTACAACAGTTCATTTAGTGACCGTTCAAAGTTACGGCACTGAAAAAAGTGACTTTTTTAAAAAAAAGACCGTTGCAGCATCCGCATGGTCACGAGATCAAAATTCAGATGCTTGGCAACTGGTTCATATCTATGATGGTTGCAGTGTACCAGCGGTGGGGGGGGGCTGTCATGTGATCCCCCATTTGTGACCTTCGGACGAGCGAAGTCAACGGGGAAAGCCAGATTCACTTAACCACGGTGTTGCTAGCTGAATTGCAGGGATTCCCTTCACAACGGTGATAAAGAAAGGTCGTAAAATGGGGCAGAGCTCAATTAACAACTGTCTCGCTTAACAACGGAGCTCAATTGTGGCCGTAAGTCTTTGCAGCAGCTAGTCGGGGGCACCCCTCTCTCTCTCTTTTTTTTACCTTCATTTGGTACAGGATGTTGTCGGTCCCCAAGATGTTGAAACGCTTGTCCTGATTCTCCTCGGTGTGCTTCTGGGCCCAAAACGTTTTCCCACATCCTGGTAGCCCAACCATCAGCAAAACCTGGTTCAGGGAAGACGGGAGGGAGAAAGAGAGTAAGCGATGCCCGTTCGATCGAGGCCTCTGCGGGGAAGGTGGTGCCAAAATGCTATTAAGGTTACGGGGATGCCTTGAAATGAGACAAGCCTTGAGGAGGAAAAAGATAGAAAGGGAAACTAAGCTACGATAGCCAGAAATATTTGTAGCCTTTTAACCCATCCATTAGGAGAGAGAGAGAGATGCACTCAAGGAGAGCTTTCTTTGCGCTGCCGAAAAAGCTGTTGGCCCCGAATGCCAAATAAGAATAACAGCATTGGCCTATTGTGAGGTATCTCAAGGACTAGTAGCATGACTGGCTTTTAAAAGAGATCCGCAGGGATTCCGGTGATAAAGCTATCAAGGGCTGTTAACCACGATGACTTTTTCCTCAAGGCCTCAGAAGCATAGGGTGGAAGCCTCAAATTATTCTGGGGTGCTTCTCTGGTCTTCCCAGGGGCACTGATGACTGGCCACTGTGGGGATCAAAGCTCTAACACACCAGGGTAGCGTTTCCATTCTGAGTTTACAGAATTAGCAATCTTAGAACTGTGGAGTTTCATGGCCCAACTAGGTAACCTCATCGCCCCGACAAGGTAAGCCACCACTCCCTTCTAACAGTGATGTTACCTAATGGGGTCATGAAATGTCTGCAATAAAACCAACCAAGCACAGAGAACACCAAAGGCTCCACAGTTCAAAATCTGAGCTACAAATATTCTCTTCTATTGATAGAGTCTGAAAATTCCAAATGTATTTCTAACTGCCTCCTTTGAATGGTATAGAGAACAAACTCCACTGCCTTCTAGTACTAATAACGCCACCTAGTTGGGTGATGAGACGTCTGCAAGAAAACCACCAAGTTCGTCGAGCACTAAAGACCCCACAATTCCACCCTGAGCTACAAATATAGGTGGTACTCTTCAGAGGAAAAGAAAACAGAGTTTCTGGAGCTTAAGGTTCAAGCCACAGCCTTTTCCCTTTTGGGAAACCTCTCATTCCTTGCCATTGATCAAACAGAGGGCACAGGGCAGTGCTCACACTTACATAAAGGAGGGAGGACGCCCAAGGACAGGGATCTTCATACTTGGCAACTTTTAAGACTGGCGGATTTCAAATCGCGGAATTCCTCAGCCAGGCTAAGGAATTATAAATTCTGTGAGTCGAAGCCCACCAGTCTTAAAAAGCTGCCAAGTTTGGAGACCCCTGCCCAAGGAGAAAGAAAAAAAAATAATCCACAGCCTGCACTGCCTTCCTGAACTACTACTTCAATCAGACACCTTTCCTAAAGGGCTGCAGATACCGATAAGATACGCAAGGCGATGCTAGGGATCGAATTTAAACGACGCCTTTTTCACAGCTGCAACCGCAGTGCGAGCACAAAAGCAGGCTGATCTCCCAAGACTGAAACTATCTTAACACGCTGTTTATATTGGGGATAGGGAGGGCGGGGAGAGGGGTGGGTGGGGGAGGAAGGGAGCAAAACAAAGAGACTTAGGCTACCTCACATTTTGCAGGCGCTTTGGGGGGTGCCGGGGTGCGCACACGCTCCTCGACGGGGACGGCGTGAATGAACAGGTAACCCTCAGGAATCGGGAAATAGGGCTCTTCCTTCTGGCCGAAGTTGAGCTCCACGGCGCAATTCTTGCACAGGACGTGGGGCAGGAGGGCCCTGTCCCCCAGCAATTCTTTGCTGATTTGGAAAGCCACGCCCAGGTCCTCCCCGTTCTTGGAGAAGGACAGCTCCACCTCTTCGCTTTCGAAGTTCTGTAAGGCAGAAGACAAAAGGTGTGAGGGGACGGGGGGGTGTTTATCGGCCCTGTGGGGATTTGGGGCCCACCCGAGCCATGTTTTGGGGGGGGGGGATCCTCGCCGTTCGAGCAGGAAACGACGGGTGCTTTGCTGAGCAGTCAGCAAGCCAGACAGACAGATGGGGCTGTTCTAAGGAGATTAGAGCAAAGGCTGAAGATGGCACTTAAAGCAGGCGGCGGTCTCCTGAATGAGACCGGATCAAGGAACAGAGCAGTTTGCTTGTGCGGCACCTGGGTCCTGCCCCAAACCGGGGTTTCTCCAGACACATAACCCCCCCCCCCACCCCACCCCAAATAAAGCCTTCTTGCACGGCACTTACGGCAAAGCAACCGATCACGTCGTTCTCCCCAAAGGCCTGACCAAATTCTTCAAACTGCCCATTTTCAGCCTTCAGCCCTCGTCCATCGTAGCCATAAGAAAACTCATCCTCACCTATGAGACAGCAAATGCTTACTTGGGTGGTGCTGTGGGCAACCCAGCCCCACTCCCTGGGCCCCCTCGCCACCGACCCAGGAAGGACCAGCTGAGGTATCCTGGAAGGTTGACTCACCTAGCTGGGAACGAGAGAGATCGATAGACCATCCGACCCGGAGCAGCTGAGTCTCTGTGCAGCCTTCCTTGAGTTGCAGGTTTTGTGTTACCTAAGACAGGGAGGGGAAGACCAAAAACACCAGATGGGAAAGGGATGGGCCTAGAGATGGGAATCTGCCTTCCTGGTTAGTTTCACCTTCAAGTTCCCTGCTTCTGCAAGACTTGATTCTGATCAAAGTGTCCTGTGAATAGCAGTCTAAACCATTTGGCTTCCTGGTCAATTTATTTATAATACAGATAACCCTCGACTTACATTTAAGTTACAGTGGAGCTGGTGTCTTGATAAGCAGAGTCAATGGGGCAAGCTGGACTGCATGACTCACGTTAACAATGAAATGCCAAAAGGTTCATAAAAGTCGGGTGCAACTCACTTAATGGCCTTGCTTAGGAATGAAAATTCTGGTTCCAGTAGTGGTCGTAAGTTTGTTTGTTTGATTGATTGATTGGTTCGATTTATATGCCGCCCTTCTCCAGAGACTCAGGGAGGCTTACAATGCGTTAAGCAATAGCCTTCATAGTTTTTGTATATACCTGCTTATTAGGACTTTCGGCCCCCCCAAGCGGTGTTCTTTTTTTTAATACAAAGTCAGGTTATTGCCCCCCACAATCCGTGTCCTCATTTTACCTACCTCGGAAGGATGGAAGGCTGAGTCAACCTTGAGCCTGGTGAGATTTGAACTCGCAGTAATTGCAGGCAGCTGGCAGCTAACTTAACAGCACTTTAGTCTGCTGCACCACCAAGGCTCAGGACTACCTGTGCTAAAGGCTGCTGCTTTGTGCCCATTATCTAAATCTTCCAGGCAATTATAAATCTATGGTTTTTTTCCCTACCAATTTTCAACCCTTTCCCTAATGAAGATACACCCTGCCCTGTAAATTAAATGGACTGGCCCCGATCCCACTTGCCAGCAAAAGCTCTCACGTAGACTGCCAGCCTCCTCACCTTCGCCTCAAAGCAGACTTTGCCTCCTTTCACCCCGTGTGTGCTTCTCGCCCCGGACCAGAGATTGGGGAATTTCTCCGAAAACAGAGGCTGCCCTCCATAGCGGTCCTTGGTGGCTTTGAAGTGAAGATCGCATGTATCTGGGGGAGAAACGGAAGGGGGGAGGGGGGGGGCGATGAAAACCAGAGTTCGGCTAACTCCGCGACAAGCAAAAATAAAAGAGTTGAGGCCTGCAATTGTTTTACTACATTGGTTTTTTTTCCCCCCCTGTTGTAAACAGAAGCGGGAGATTAAATATGAAAGAAAAAAATAACGCTTTGTTCACTAAGAACAAATTCCCCCAATTTCACAGAATTATACTTTGATGAGGAATAAGGCCGCAGGTTCGCCTTATGCGCCGGATTGAAGCGAGGATTGGTTATGACTCAAGATTAGTGTTCTGCTTCAAGAGGGAGGGACATTGAAATAAAACCGCAGAACCATTCAGGTTTCAATTATCTTCTTCAGGCAACTGGTGCTGCCTTCAGCAGGGTTGAAATTCGCCTGGAGTTATACATATTTCATCTTGCGGGTATCTTTGCTTTCTCCCCTAGAGACACGCGCACAGAATCGATACGTACATGTGTCCAGGATCACGAGAGTCTCGTCATCCTCTGTCCTAGGTTCCTCTTCTGGGGGTGGTGGAGACTTAGATCTGTATTGAAAAGGACAATCAAGAAAAAATCCTTAAAATTCAGTTATTAAAAAAAAGTGTATAAAAAAGAAAACAACCCTCTGCTCTCTTCTCCAGTTCTGGCTTCAGGTAGTCCTCGACTTATGACCCACAATGATGAGTCCAAAATTTCTGTGGCTAAGTGAGGCGTTTGTTAAGCGAACGTTGCCCCGTTTTACGGCCTTTCTTTGCCGTGGTTGTTAAGTGAATCACTGCAGATGTTAAGTGAGTAACACAGTGGTTAAGTGAATCTGGCTTCCCCCACTGACTTTGCTGGTTCAGAAGGTTGCAAAGAGTGTTTTTACGTGACCCTGGGATCCGGCAACCGTCATGACTGTGAGACAGTTGCCAAGCGGTCTGAATTTTGATCACGTGCCCATGGGGAAGCTGCAGTGGTGGTTAAGGGTGAAAAATGGTCGCAAGTCACTTTTTTCCAGTGCTGTCATAACTTCGATCACTAAATAAATCGTAACTCAAGGACTACCTGTACCCCACAGACCAAAATAAGAAAGTTGCCCACCAAGGAGCTTCCGAAACTAAAGTCAACTTCCAACCTGGGTCTGCCTGGTTACACTCCAACATCCCAATCACTATGATACAGTGTATTCTGTTATCATCATCTTTTAACAACTCCATAATCCCTCGCAGGGTGGAGTCTGGGCAACTGAATGGAGTTGGGTGTTTACTGGCCGGATGCTCTTCCTGTTGCCAGTGCAGAGTTTTCTTCAGCAGATATATTTTCATTGTGCCCAGAGAGAGAAAATATCTGCCTCTACCTAGGATCGAACTCACAGCCTCCTGATTGTGAGGCAAGAGCTCCACCTCTAGGCCACCGCACCACTCCACAATACAGTGTGTTCTGTGGTCCACAGAAAGGTGAGAGCCAGCCACTTGCTCACTGGTACATCAATTGTTACCAGTGGCTGCAAACCTTTGATAACGTTTCTTCGTTTGCTTCTAAGCCACTAAAACCCGTCTTCCAAATTCTCTACTGAACTTCTGTTTCGCTCCTCTGGCCTAGCGGATTAAATTCCCAGCCCAAACCATCCATAGCTCACCGGCTGTTATAAGCCTCCTCTCGAAACTCAAAATAAGCACGACCGTGCTCTTCCTTCTCATCGCGCTGTCTTTTGAGGCCATGGCGTTCACCATCCGGCCCAGCCTGTTTTGCCTTCTCATCCTCATTTCCTGGGAAGAAAAACAAGCAGGCAGATTTTGTTGGGGGAAAAAAAAACAGCATACAGAAAACAGGTAAGTCCTTTTGACCATTTCAAACATAGAATATAACTCTCACCTGGTGCTTAGACTCTTGAGTAGCCCAAATCCCTTGTGCCCAATAAATAAATAATTACGAACAAGCCTCACATCACATCTGTCTACTTTGGGTACCTATCACTCAAGGCAACTGCAGGAAATCAAAATGGCATGTTTCATTTTCCACTTCGGAGTTCTGCCTGTCTCTAATGCTCTCAGAGGGAAGGCCTTTTAACATATGCATGGTTGATATGTACATTATCCCTTATTCATACTTTCTGGAAAAGCCTCCACATTTTAAAGACTAACGTGGATGCTTATATATTACAAAAGCTTTCTGAATGCAGAAAATCAATCTTGTGTAGATTAAAAATCTCCCAAAGACCTTATTCCATATGTACAATCTACACTTCCAACAGTGTAGATTATATAGTTACAATGTATAGTTAGCTATGCAATTCATTATGTCATTAGTATACTTCCTGGGGATAACTGTGAAATTTTATTTCAAGTTCTGCAATTAACCAAGTCCTCACTGGATCTGGGGACCAACGATTTTACAAACCAAAGGAGAGCAATTTTAAGAAAAATATATAGCTAGAAAAAACTGATTAATTATATCTGGGACTTGCTATTTATTAAATATCAACAGAGCACAATAAGCACTTCAATTTCTTGCAAAGGCCTAGCAAGTACATCAGATTTGTAGTGAAAACTGTATAAATCTCCTCACATTGTTAGAACGTGATAATTAAAATATGCATTGCATTCCAAGACCAAATCTTACTACCATACTTAAACGTTTATACTGCTCATATGACCATCACCTCAAAGCAAAAAGGAATAATAATAATACAGAGAGGGCTGTTGGGAATATAAAGAAAATGTTCTGGGCTATAAAAGGTTAAAACCCCAAAACCTATTTTTTTAAAGTATTTTCTTGCAGCTAGCAAAAAAGAATAGAGCAACTGTTCAGGCAACCATGACTTTTTACTAAGCACATAGTTTGAAATAGTAACAATTATTCTTTAATTATAATTATTCATACAGTATCATCGGTATTATTCAAGTTATGCTGTGGATGATACTCAACTTTATTTCAAACACATTCTAGAGCACATTCTATCCTTAAACTACTTTAGTTTTATTAATACCTATGATGTTTATGAATGATTTAGGTGGTTATTTCATTGTTTACACTGAGTTTTTGTTTTAATTTTATTGTACTCCATCCAGAGTCTGCAAGCAAGGAGGAATATTATAGATTTTACTCACACCTCAAATTCAGATAGGTTTAACCCACCCCATTACCTTCTTTAAGGTGTGGTATTTTAACCTAGATGAGAAAGAAAGCTAAAATGTGTTTCAAATCAAGACCATCCAAGACAATGGATGCTACCCAGGAATTCTGGAATTTATTTAGATTCTGGGAATCCCTAATAACGGGAGAGGGGCACCAGGTTGAATGGGGAATCACACTTTGCAACAAAGCAAAATCAAAACTGTGTTTCACAACGTATTTTACACAAATCACTGCCGTGCATATGCTATCAAAGCAATTTCCTGCAAAAAAGTGGGAGCAGAACTGTCCTAAGGAGCCCGATCTAAGATTTAGCACAAAGAAAAAAAAATCAAGTTATGCTGTAGATTATTCTGCTACAACAGCTTTTAAAGATACCCCCCCCCAAAAAAAGACTGCCACAGCATTAGTGCATTTGTAGAGGAAGACTTCCACAGACCAAATGTCCCTAATTTCAAACATTGTTTCATTTTTTTACAAAACAGTGGTTGTCAAAAGTCAGCTACTTTTTTTCTAGTCACCAACTAGAGTCTTCAATTTCAGTTGGCTCACCAATAACCCTGATGATCTTTCGGCAAACTAGAGGACGAGGTCATTTTGGGTCACGATTTTGCTGGTTTGAAACCAACTGTGTGGATGCTTGCAACAGTGTTCCCAAGTGCCGGGATCCATTTTTCGGTGCCGTCATAACTTCAAACGGTCACTAAACGAACGGTTGTACCTTGAGGACAATGTCTAGTCTTTAAGAATGCCCAATACACCTTTGGCTGCTTCTAACCAATTTGTCCCTCTCTCTCTCTCAGCCCCAACCCACCTCAGTGGCTTGTTGTGGTGGGAAAAAAACAGGAGAAGGAATTTGTTTTACCTATGTTTGCTGCCTTGAGTTATTTATGAAGTGATAAAGGCAGGATAAAAAAAAAAAATCAAGAAAGCAAGCAAGCAAACTGATGCCCAATTCTCTGCCTGCTCACTGCAGGAAGCCAAATAGAAAATAAATAAATAAATATACAAGCAGACAGGTAAATAAATAAAACTCCACTGCTTGCTCACTGCCAGAAGCCAAAAATCAAATGAACAAACCAACCAACCGACGGATAAATAAATAAAAATGGGAGCCAATTCTCAACCTGCTTACTACCAAAAAGCACCTCTAGGGATTATTACCAAGGACCCCCAAATGCCCCCAAGCCAAGCCATTACCATATTTCCAACAAAACAATCCTTTTTTTAAAAAAAAAAAGGGGGGGTGCCATCCCACAGTTCTCCAAATGCCACACAACAGGACACACAGATGCTGCCCACCCCCCTCTGCGCTCTTGAGGAGCCCACCCACAACTGGGGACTCCCCCAAGCCTCTGCAGCAGCCATGAGGGAGAAGAGAGAGTGTGTGGCACCAATAGGTTGTTGTTGTTGTTATTATTATTCAATCCATAAAGACCAAAAAAAGGGAGGGCAACCAACACCCATCTTGCTGAGGATGGGTCCTGGGGGAAAAAGATAAGTGGGGCTGAGGGCTGCAGCGCTAGCAGAGAATGGATAAAGGGGGCACTTGGTGAGGGGGATTGCCGGTCTCTCTCTCTCTCATTAGAATCCTTAATACTCGCAATTCTGTGGCTGTGATATTACTATTTATGCCTTTTATTTTTTTATTCCCCCATTTTATTGAAGGTATTGTTATTATCGTCAGCATTATCCTTGTTATTATGGTTCATCGGACAGTCAAGCCAGATGTTCAGACTGGATTTGGCTCCCCCCCTCTCTCATTCCCAAGGACCCAATAGGCAGATGTGGATGTCTAATGGGGTTATGAATATCCTCACAGGATGTCAGCTTTATTTATCTATTCTAATTTAATTACAATCCAACACATACTCTGCCCACTGTTCAGCCTGGATTCATCATCATATTTTTATTTTTATATTTTCGTCATCATAATATTATTATTTAATTTGCAATTAGATTCAAAGTCTGGGCCTGGTAAAAACTTAACAGTTCAAGTCCTAACCAAATACCTAAGACTTTTAAGGTAACTTAGTATTATTATCATCATCATCATTATCACCATCATTATTATTATTGATTTAATCTTCGATTCAAAGTCCAGGCCTGGTAAAAACTTAACAGTTCAAGTCCTAACTAAAGGCCTAAAAAAGCTTTAAGATAGCTGCTGCTGATTTATTATTGTTGTTATTATTGTTATTCATTAAACGTGAAACTCAGGCAACTGAACACTCAAAAATGCATCACAAATACCACTGACTGGTGCTAATGGTTGATATGGGTTGCTGCCAGTGTCCTAGGTATTATTATTATTCTCTTTTATTCATTAAAAATGAAACTCAGTTAACTGGACATTTAAAAATGTGTCACAAATACCACTGACTGGTGCTAATGGTTGATACGGGTTGCTATTATTTTTTATTATTATTATTCTCTTTTATTCATTAAAAATGAAACTCAAGTCAACTGAACATTCAAAAATGCATCACAAATACCATTGACTGGTGCT
>WNWU01000096.1:95699-108009 GCA_012654045.1 Ptyas mucosa
GATGTCAGCTGTTCCAAGCCAAGCTGCCTTTTGCAATTGACGGGATGATGATTTTGTCAATGCCCATGGTATCCAATTACACCTAGCCAGCCAGATGGTTAGAAATGGATTTGGTATTTCTATCTATTGATCCAGTCCTTCCCAGAGAACTGAGTCTGGCAGATTTTTAAATAACAGGCAGATATTAAATAAATCTCCTCCCAAGCTGCCTTTTGCAATTGACTTGACTGATGAAAAGGTCACCAAAAGGGGATCGCACGACCCCTGGGACCGTCGTAAATAGGAGCCAATCGTCTGAACGTTGATCCCGTGAGCGCGGGGGATGCTGCGTGTGGGGAAACGGCCCTAAGTCTCTTTTTTTTGCAGTGACGTCCCTTTGAACGGTCACTAAATGGACCGTTGTAAGTCGAGGACTGTCGTTTTCTTCTCTCCTGCGGCGGCCAGGTTCCTTCCCAAGCAATCCCGGAGCAACGGCTGCAACAGGCTCGGATTTTCAAGGAGGAAGGGAACCGCTGCTACAAAGAAGGCCGTTTTAGGGATGCCGTGAGCCGTTACCACTGGGCCTTACTGCAAATTAAGGGCCTGGACATCAACATGCCTTCCCCACTTCAGGAATTCATAGGTGACAAGCCGGCCGTGACAGCGGATCAAGAGAAACAACTGTACACCATCCAGTGCGATTGTTACAATAATCTTGCCGGTAAGATATTTTTTTCCCCCTCTCTTTTTTTTTATTTTTTATTTTTAAATTTTAAAACAAACATAAAACATAAATCCATCATCAATTACGAAGACAAACAGTGTGTCGGTTGGTTATTCCCTCATTTCGTACAAAATATTCTCAAATTTAAGTTAATTTATATGGTGACATTCACAGGATGTTACTCCTTTGCAATTTTTGTGGGTTCTTTGTTGTTGTTGTTGTTGTCGTTGTGTCCTGGAAACCACACGTGTTGTTGTCTTTACCCGTCTGTCTCTCCAGCTTGCCTCCTTCAGATGCCACCTGTGAATTACGAGCGGGTGAAAGACTACAGTCTCAAAGTCCTAGAGAGGCAAGCCGACAACGTCAAGGCGCTGTACCGAGCCGGTGTGGCGTTCTACCACCTGGGGAATTACGACAAAGCACAACACTACTTGTTGTCGGCAACCAGCCGGCAGCCCAAAGGTGAGTAATACAGGCAGTCCTCGACTTAACGGCTGCAATTGAGCCTGAAATTTAGGTTGCTAAGTGAGACATTTGTTCGGTGAGTTTGGCCCCCACGTCCTGGTAAGTGAGTCACTGCAGCTGTTAAGTTAGGAACACGGGTTGTTGAGTGAATCGGGCTTCCCCTTTGACTCGGCGTGTCAGAAGGTCGCAGAAGGGGATCACGTCACCCCGGGACACTGCGACCGTCATAAATACGAGTCAGTTGCCGAGCGTCTGAATTTTGATCACCACGGGTCGTCAGTGTGAAAAAAGGGATGGAATAAGTCGCTTTTTTCCAATGTCGTCGTAACGTGGAACGGTCACGAAATGAAATGATGTAAGTTGAGGGCTACCTGAACTGACACTCATCCCAGGCTTTGCCTTAAACCAGGGATCCCCAACCTTTCGGACCTCGGGGACCACTAAATTCATAATTTTAAATCCTGCAGACCGCTAATATGATCTGCCTAATGACCGGTTGGGTGACAAGGCAGTCATGTGACTGGGTGGGTGTGGCCAACTCGATGTCACTCATGTTGAGGGGCGCCTTGCCAACCTTTACTCGCTACTCCTCGCCTGCCCACCCGGGCTCCTTAGACGCCTAACAGGAAGCAGTTGTTGGAGCTAAGCATCACAAAAAAAAGAGTTGGCAAAACAGCTGGCTCAGATTAAATTGGATAAAACCACCAAGCTCAGAGAGCGCCAAGGACCCGAAAGACGACACCTGTTTGGCTTAGCACTGCCTGTATACAATCAAATCCTGAAAATACAAAAAATGTTTAAAAATGTCTTTCCCTTCTCTCTTCCCCCCCAGATGCGAACGTCAAGCGTTATCTCCAGCTGACCGAGTCACAGCTCAGTATTTATCTTCAGAAAGAAAAACAGTTATACATGGGAATGTTTGGGTAGCAAAAAACAAAACAAAACACCAAGCCGGAAAGTTACACGCTGTATATTTCTGGTTTTATTCCTATGGACAACACGCAATGGATCGATCGATTCTCGAGTTAGGTAGTGCCTTGAAAAAAAACGCTAATAGCCAACCCAGCTAGGAAAAGCATCGTCAGCCAAATGTCCTCTTTATCCATTTTCCGACACGTTTCCTTCTTCCTTTCCCGCCCTCATTTTTGTTCATAAAATCTTGTGAGAAGTTCACCCGGGCTGGATGTGATTTCTTTTGAATTCGGGGGGCTGAATGCCAACATCTGAATTCCTTGCTAATCGCCTGCTTTGCGTTCCCGTCTCCAGATGGAAAGAACGGAGACGGCGTTTTAAATCACCGCCTGGGATCGCTCGTCGCTTAAAATGTAATTTATGGAAATGATTTATTTTAATTTTTTTCACACGAAACGGGCTAAGCCAACAAATCAGGGTCGTTGAGTGCGTCAAATCTGATATTTGCTTCTATTAATGGTTGGAGCCAGTTTGGATCTATCTAACTTTGCGATCAAAGTAAAAAAATATTCAGATGCCGGCTTGTCTTCTTAAAGCTTCGTGGTTTGCTTAAAAGGTTGATCTGGGACAGAGGTCAGCAACCCGGGGCTCTGGAGCCGCATGTGGCTCTTTCATCCCTCTGGTGCAGCTCCCCGTCGCCAGTCGGCACCACAATTTTGAGAGGAGCTTCTGGTTGGGGGGAGGGCTGGAAATCACGGCGCACCAGAAAGAGACTCCATGGCAAGGGGCGCGGGTTTTCCGGTCAGCTCCACAATTGATAGAGCTTTCAGTTAGGTAGGTAGAAGAAAAAAGATGCCGCGCTAGGAAGAGTCTCTATGGTGTGGGAACTGGACTTCCGGTCGGCTCCAGAATTGAACGGTGGGGGCTTCCGGTTAGAACCTTTGTGGCTCTTGAGTGTTTAAGGTTGCCGACCCCTGATTTAGGAGGTTCATGCCAAAGCCAGACCTCACATTAATAAAGAGGAATATTTTGTAACTCAGGGTTGAAACCCGGGGTCTTTGATGCTCTCTGAGCTTGGTGGTTTTTCTTGCAGACGTTTCATGACCCAACTAGGGAACGTTATCAGTACTAGAAGGGAATGGGAATTGTGGAGTGGAGGAGGAGGATGGGAGGAAGAGGAGGAGGATGACTGGGGGATCCTTGGTGCTCTCTGAGCTAGCTTGTTTTCTTCAGACGTTTCATGACCCAGCTAGGTAACATCATCAGTGATAGAAGGAATTAGGGTTTGCAGAGAGGAGGAGGAAAACTGATACAGATTAAGAGAGTTGGAAGGGACCTTATAGATCATGTAGTCCAACCCCTCACCCAGCTGTGGGGTCCTTGGTGCTCTCTGAGCTGAGTGGTTTTCATGCAGACGTTTCACGACCCAACTAGGGAATGTCATCAGTGTTAGAAGAGAATGGGGATTGTGGAGAGAAGGAGGAGGAGGAATGTGGAGTCCTTGATACTCTCTGAGCTTTGTTGTTTTCTTGCAGACATTTCATGACCCAAACGCGGTAACATTATCAGTTTAGCCCTTGACTTTTCAGCAGTTCATTTAATGACCATTCACAAAGTTACAAAGGCGCTGAAAAGGATGACTTATATGACCGTTTTTCACACGACCACTGTAGCATCCCCAGGGTGGCACGATCAAAATTCAGACCACTTGACAGCCGGCTTACATTTATGACGGTCGGCACTGTCCAGGGGTCCTGTCCCTGATCCCTTTTTTGCCGGCCAAATCCACGGGGAAGCCAGATTAAGTTACTTAATTTACCCACTGCAGTTAATTTAACCACCGCGGCAGAGAAAGCGGTAGGCAAGAACTCACTTCACAAAGTGTTTCACTTAGCGACTTAGGAAACTCTGGGCTCCAATGTGGTCGTTAAGTCGAGGACTGCCTGTACTGAGCTTATTTGAGAAGGGTTCCAACTTCCGCCAATGTCGTCTCCTGCAAAGAAAGGATGGCCTTACCACTGTATTGACAATTCTGCAAAATATATATAAAGAAAGAAGCAGACATCCTGCGAGCTCCGGAACTTAAAATTTTAAAATAATTAAAATTTTATTTAAATCTTGGGTGTTTTCCCGCGTCATTAAAAGTCTGTTCGTTAAAATGCTTAAACTCCTGGCTAAAATCCCTCTTTACAGCTGACAGTTAGTAATAGGGAACCAGAGAAAGCTGGACCTTTAACACGCAGTCAGGCTGCAGCTAGGATAATGAAGCAGGCGAAAAAACTGTTGCCCTCCAATCAGGACACGGAGTTGCAGGCTAATTAGCATACGTCAGCAGCAGCGAACATAGAAAAGCGACAACTCCGATCTCGCAGCCTACCCACAGCTTCTAAACAAAGTAGGCGTTCGATGATGACAAGTTAGAGAGCTTTTCGAAACGTTGCCAAAAAGAAAACTTTTAAAGTGTTGGTTAGGATTTTAGCCAGAGTTTCAAAAGACCTTACAAAGTGTTTTGTTGGGATTTTGGAGGATTTTAGCCAGGATTTTAAGCATTTTAACTAACAGACTTTTCATGACGTGGGAAAACGCCCGAGATTTTAACTTTATATATATATATTTATGGTTATCTCTGTTGCCAGCTCACATCCGTGCAAACTTGGCCTCCTCCCTTATTTCTAAGCAAATATTTTCTCCCTGTCAGCAGCTGGGAAACGGGCTGTTTGAGTTTCCCAGCTGCCTTGTCTGTCTTTATCCTTTGCAAATAAAAAAAAAAAACATTTTTTTTATTTTGGTTCAGTTTGCTTCTTCCTTTCCACCCAGAGTCAAAATCCCCTTTGCTGCTGCTTTTATAACCCTTCTCTAGGAACGTACATCGGGAGCAGAAAGTCCAAAAAATACACGTCTGAGGGATCTCTGCTTCTGCTTCTCTTTTAAGAATGTTAAGTTTCTAGTCCTTGTGGCGAGAGAATTTGCCAACACAGACGCTGCTGCGTCTTAAACCACAAGAGGGATTTGTCTCCCGGCTCTAGCCGATGAATAAACGCCAAATTGCTTTTAGGAAAAACAAAATTGGACACAAACACACCCTTCTATGGCTCTCACGCTGGCTGATTCACGATACAGGCAAGTCCTTGACTTACAATGGCTCGTTTAGTGACCGTTCAAAGTTACAACATCGCTGGGGGTGGCGGGGGGAAATGGCATGACCGTTTTTCACACGCTTATAACCGTGACGGCCTCCTCGTGGTCATGGGATGAAAATTCAGACCCTTGGCCATGGACTCATACTTACGACGGTTCCAGCATTCCGGGGGTCACGTGATCTCCCTTTTGCCACCTGACAAGCCGAGTCGCTGGAGATTCACTTAATAACCGTCTGGCAACGATTCAAGGAAGGCAGTGTCTTCAAGGAAAGTCATCAAACGGGGCAAAGCTCGCTAAACGAATGTCTCGTTCGTTAACATCCAAGTTGGGGCTCAATTGAGGTCTTAAGTTGAGGACTAACCTGGACGTGGTTCAAACATGGCTTGTTCAATAAACCGCAATTGGGCACGACTCGGCGACGGAAATGCCAATCCCAATCGGGGGGTCAGAAGTCAAGGATCACTTAAAAGCTCCTTTCAGATTGCATCGCGTGGAGCGAGCGCCGGACATATCCAGCTTGTTGGCCAAGGCTGTTAACGCGTGACTCAGTTTACCCATTGCAATAAGCCATAAGGTGCGTTTGTTTGGCTCTGGATTAGTGCTGTCTGGACATACAGGCCGTGTTATCAGCAGTCTCCCCTACAAAGATAGGGTGTCCCTAAAAATTTTAACCATTTTGTGGCTCAAATGCTGTCCCTCACACACACAGACACACAATCTCCGTTAAACACAGCGCACAAAATTTCAGCATTTAAGGGAGCATCCAAATTTTTTAATTCTTATTTAGGGCTGGATAAAATCACCGTCACTTTTTTGGCACCTGACTTGTGAGGCTGCAATCGCAACGAAAAGTTGCCGGAGGGGACATCAAAATACATCACACACACACTCCTCAAAATAAATGGTGGTTCCAGCTATTAAAATTCCCAGCTGCGTTCGGTTGCGGTCGACGAGAGATCCAACTTTTCCAGGTGGGAAAACTGCCTTTATCAACACAAGAGAGGGAAGTTCTCGACTTACAACCATTCGCTTAGTGACGGTCCGAAGTTACAACAGGATTGGAAAGCATCGTTCAACCTTCATAAAATTTTTTTAAAAAATGTGTCGCTTAGTGACAAATTTGGATCTCAATTGTGGTCGTAAGCCGAGGAATTATCTCTTATTTTATTTTTAACGAGTGTCTCGCTTATCAACGGATGTTTGGGGCTTAATTGTGGTCTGGAGAGATTCTCAGTCATCCAGGTGATGATTGTCCCTTTTTTTTTCAAGAGGCAACTGGAGTTTCTGGTTTTTTATATATCTCGGATATGTAAATAGCCCTTCTTTTCTTTTCTTTTCTTTTACTTTCCTGTCTCTCAAGTTTCTAGCCCTCATGATTTGTTTTACAGGGGGATCCTCGAGTGAACGACCACAATTGAGTCCCAAAGGTGGTTTTTCAGGACTTTCTTGGGTTTTTTTTTCTCTTTTGAAGACATTTCGCTTCTCATCCAAGAAGCTTCTTCAGCTTCTTGGACGCCCACCATCCAGTCAGAGCCGACGAAGCTTCTTGGATGAGAAGCGAAACATCTTCAAAAGAAAAAAAAAACACACCTGAAAAACCACCTTTGGGGCTCAATTGTGGTCGTTCAGTCAAGGAACCCCTCCGTTGTAAAACAAATCAGGAGGTCTAGAAACTTGAGAGACAGGAAAGTAAAATAAAATAAAATAAAAGAAGGGCTATTTTGATTATTGAGATATCCGAGGTATATAAAATACCTTGTTTTGCATTGGGTGTTCATCTTAGCGGTTCACTGAGGTCAATTCAATTAAAAAATTATTATTATTATTATTATTTTTCAAAGTTGGGCGAGGCTGCAAAGTTGTTGAAGCAGCATTTCAGGGCCAGGAAAAGAAAAAAAAAAAGAAAGCAGATTTAAGGGCCAATTCTGCACGATCTTCGCCAAGCAAGCTTCGACTTGCTGGCATGCTCCTTTCTGTCTCCCAGCCTTGATAATTACTGTTATTAGCAATGCGGTGCCAAGGAATTGAAATCTCGATGTAAACAGCAATTGGTAGAGAGGGCCTTTTATACTCTCGGAAAAAGAGGGGGGAAAAAAAGGGAAAATAAAGCAACAGGTTATCAGTTATGCAAAATTGCATAGCTTGGAGAGGTGGGGACGACACGGACTCACCTTCGTGGCACCTGATTTTTTTAAGGCTGGGGTGTGGCACGTTGCTTTGAATTGCAGAAAGAACGCGCCCTCCGTTGTGATCCCTGAAAAAAAATATAACCGTTTGTCTGAAGTGGTGTCGGGTTGGACTAGAAGACCTCCAAGGTCCCTTCCGACTCTCTTTTTCTATTCTGTTCTAAAATGGGCAAAAGATATTCTTTTCGCCCCGCCAGGAAACTGAACGGAAGGGCGGAAGCCGTTCTCCCATCAGCTACCACGTCCTTGTTTGGCTGGACTACGAAGCCCCATCATCCCCAGCCAGCCGTGTTGCTCCCCGTTGAGGATGATGGGAGCCGTAATCCAAGGATAAGGTTCATTTCATTCACCCCTCAGAACCGTCTCTCTGTGTTGACGCCACATCGAATAATTTCAGGGCGGCCCGTTTAACCCCAGTTAAGCCAGGGTTTAGCCATAAAGTAGCTTGCTTTTATTTATTTTTTTACAGTGTGACGAATTAAACCACAATGGGTAACGGATATGAATACGGATAACAGCTCCATTTTTGTGATCCAAAGCTGTGGGTTTGTAAGAATTGGAAACAAAATTCTTAAAACGAGTCCAACATTTCTTTTGCTAACTGAGGCAGTTGTTAAGGAAATCATTACAGGTTGTCCTTGACTTACAACAGTCTCGTTTAGTGACCGTTCAGAGTTAACCAAGGCGCTTAAAAAGAAAAGTGACTTACGGCCGTTTATTTCACACACGGCCATTTTGATCCCCCGGGGATCAAAATTCGAACGTTTTTGGCAAACGGACTCATAGTTACGACGTCCCGGAGTTACGGGTTCGCTTAACCAGGGTGGCAGGAAATGTCGTCAAATGGGGCAAGACTTGCTTAGCAACTGCCTTGCTTAGCGACAGGAATTTGGGGCGGCAAGTCAAGGGCAACCTGTAATGGAAGATTGTCCTCACTGAGAACTAACTTCGAATCCAGATGATTGGGAGGAAAGGTGATAGCATGACACAGGCTCTCCAAACTACCTCAGATTCTTGGAAACCTAACATCTTTTTGGGTTTATTGTGTATGAAGAACCCAAAACAGCACTTGGCATTCACTGATCCGGCATAGACTATCCAGGGTGGATCACCAGTGGCAAACAATAAGAAAATGACACATTATTGGTCCCTGATATCGAATCAACCAAGATCAGAAGCAGATTTCATCCAATTGTGACTTTTCTTCGATCCCCTTCTATGCTCCTGGCTGGCAAAATTAAGAAAGCCAGTCCAAAGTGAGGAGGAGCAGGAGCTGATAGAAAACTTCTCGGGGGGTGGGTGGGGGGTGTTTCGAGGGAGATCTCGAGTTCCAGTTCAGCTTTGGTTTGCGCATGGGACCGTCGGTGTCCCACGTCTCGCGAGAGGTTTACATTCGAATTCAGGACATCCTCGGCCAAACTCAGGACCTTGCCAATGTGGAAGAATGCCAACGTGCAGGAGGCCGACCCGTCGTCCAAACGACGAGAGAAACTTCTGCAACACGATCGCGACAAAAACCAAACCGCCCCCCTCCCCCCAACGCATTCAGACGTGAATTTATCTTTCATGCATATCCCAAAGGAATGTCCATTTCTCTCTCTCTCTCTCTCTCTCTCTCTCTCTAGTATTTGGCAGTTCGGGAACTCTTGAAGGAGCGTGACACAATCTTCTTCAGCTCTTTGAAAGAACGGCTGCGTCGGAGCTTAAAGTTGTGAGGCGGCAGATCGGACGAATCCAACGTGGCGGAACCGTGCAGCCATCGGTCTCCGAGCTGGTGGAACATCCAGTCTCCGTTCAGGCTGACCGCGCTGGTCGCTTCCACCTCGCTCAACCTGGACCCGTTGCGCGGATGTCTGGCCCGTTGTCGAGGCGGCAGGTCAAAATGACCGTCTTCCGGGAAGCAGAAGGTTGCCGGCGCGTCAGAGGAAAAGGCAAGGTTGCGGTTCAAAACCACCGGCGGCAGGAACGTCCCTGCTTTCGCGCGGTGGCGTCCAGAGGACTTGCTGGAAATTTCCAGCACCGACGTCCATTTTGGCTTGATGGCCTTGCCTCGGTTAGTTTGAAGTTGGCTGGGACACACCAGCCCCGCGGCCGCGTGAACGTTCATTTCTGAACTGGCTCGGGCCCTGCCCACCACGCGGGATGACGGTTTGCGCCGGAGACTTAATCTGCGCAGCAGTTCGCGGGGACTCAGCCAACTTCTCTCGGCCGCCTTTTCACCTCGGTCGGACGTTTTCACCAACTCCCGCGAAGCGTGTTTGCCTTTGTACAGCTTGTCGATGCCAGTCACAGCCCGAGGCAATGACGTCTCCTTTCTCAAAGAGGGCTCGGCCTTGATTATCAGTTGGTGGGGCCCTGCTGCCCAAATTTTTCTATCCGGCGTGCCAGATGGCTTGTTCAGGACGAATTTGACAGAAGGATCCTGCGGCGTTGGGAGGGACATAACAGATGACTCGCTTGGTTTAACCAGGTTGGTGGTACTCGACTGAAACGAGTTGATCTCTGGGAACGGCGGGAAGTCCCACAACCCGTCCAGGACCCGGGAATCTCGTGCTCCCTCTGAACCTTCAGGAGAACGCAAGTGAGAACAAGTGGAGATACGCCGTCGTATCTTCCATCCTGGAATCGGGCCCAGGACTTGACCAGCTACCGGTCCCGAACTGCAGATGGACGTCATGGATAAACTTTTCTGGTTCCCCGTGAGGTATCCCGATTCGGTTCGACTCGCTGCCGTGCGGCACTTGTACCGTAGCACCAATTTCGCCACGTATTGATCCAAGCGGATCTTCGGGAGTTCTCTGGAGCAGAGGGGGTCTCTCTTGGGAGTCTCGGATCTGGGAACCTTCGGAGGCGTCTCGTCGAGATCTTCCTGGGACGAGCTTTGAGAGAGGCCGTTGGTGAAGAGAGGGCTCTGTAAAGCTACCGCATGGAGAGGACTGGGGTAGTGGTAGACTTCATTGGTGTTTCGGGAAACCAGATCCGACTTGTACCGTAGGAAATTTGGGGGTCTCGAGAGGGGCAAGGAGCCAAGGCCCAACAGAAACTCGAGGTCACCTGTTCCAAGAGACACAATGAAAAAGAACTTGTGAGGTACAGAAATGTACAATTCTGCGCGAGAATCTAATACCTCTTCCGGGTGTCTATCTGATTCTTTATCCCTTCGGATTTGTTTCCGAAGGTGCTTTTAATAAAAGGAGTGGTGCGGTGGCCTAGAGGTGGAGCCTCTTGCCTCACAATCAGGAGACTGTGAGTTCAATCCTAGGTAGAGGCAGGTATTTCGCTCTCTCTCTGGGCACACTGAGAGTATATCTGCTGAACAAAACTCCGCATTGGCGACAGGAAGGGAATCAGGCCATTAAAACACTCTGCTAGCTCCATTCAG
Organism: Ptyas mucosa; assembly: GCA_012654045.1. NCBI lineage: Eukaryota > Metazoa > Chordata > Lepidosauria > Squamata > Colubridae > Ptyas > Ptyas mucosa. The sequence continues at coordinate 106,489 of WNWU01000096.1, forward strand.
TTGCCCAGACTCCACCCCGCAAGGGATTATGGGGTCGTTAAAAGATGATGATGATGCTTTTAATGAAACAGAAATAGGGAATCGGGAGCTCCCAAGTACAGTTTCAATTTTTAGGATTATAGACCGGGACAGGGCATCTACCTATCCACTTAGAACAACTTTTCTATAGATAGTCCTTGACTTACAACAGTTCGTTTAGCGAAGGTTCAAAGTTACAACGGCACTGAAAAACGTGACTTCTGATTGTATTTCACACATACGTCCATCGCAGCATCCCCGGGATCAAACTATGGACGCTAGGCAACTGGCTCATATTTATGACAGTCGCAGCGTCCTGGGGGTTGCGTACTGCAAACGCACAAATCTTAAGCTACCTTTCCCCAACGTCTACACGGAAACAAATTCAGACTGAATGACGTGCCGAGGATTTTGCTTTTAAGCCATAATTAGGTGGGGTATTTTGTACCTTGCCTTGAGGGGACTATAAAACGGAGACATCTTCGAGTAAACAAACAGGTTGGAACAAGGGAAGCTGACTCCGTTGCACGGCGAAGCAAAAACACAATTACACTCTGGTGCCTGCCTAACTTGGATCGTTTCCCTGGATCGACAGCTCAGATTTAGCGTGCCGGGGTTACTCATTCGACAGGGTAGAATCCAGTGATGAAATGCAGCCGGCTTTATCCGGTTCGTGAAAACTGGTAGTGCTGGCAGCAAGTGGTTCAGTGAGCTGGTAGCGCCGCCGTCTTCGCATCCTGGTTTTGACCCTCTGCGCATGCGGAGATGACGGCGCATGCACGGAATGTCTTCGCGTCCCAGTTTTGATCCTCTGCGCATGCACAGAAGGCTTTACACATGCGTAGATGACATCCAGGAGGATGTGTTAACATTTGCTTCCTTTAGCGTTGCAACGAAGTATTCAAAAGATCGAATGAATAAATCGATCCAGCCTTGCGTTTATCATTCCTCTCCTCGATGTGAACCGAAAAAAGTTTCTAGTCCTCATGGCTGCTCCCAGCATCCTTAAAACATTCACTAGAATTCACTTGAAACTCACTAGAAGAAAGACTGAATTTGAGAATTAAGCTTCTCTTAAGAGGCTGGTGGTTTTAGGAATCTTTTATAACAGCCCTGTAAGGTAGTGCAATGCTAAGAATGACAGCGAAATATTCACCAACAGGACTAGAAGCTTTCCTCATATAATACATGTGCAAAATTATATACATAATTTTGTTATTTATTTATTTATTAAGTCATGTTTATGCAATGTATATTGGAGGTGGTGACCCTTTTAAGAGCTATATGCAATGAAATTTCATTTTTTTTAATGTACGCTGATTAGTGGGCATTCAAAGTGACAATAAAGTTTTTATTCTATTCCATTCCATTCCAGTCCACTCCATTCCTCGGCTTCTACTCTCTTTCTCTTTTCTCTATCTCTCTATTTCATTCCATTATCTGTTACCTCATATTCTATTCTATTCTATTCTATTCTATTCTATTCTATTCTATTCTATTCTA
>WNWU01000096.1:155000-169325 GCA_012654045.1 Ptyas mucosa
ATAATAATAATAATAATAATAATAATAATAATAATAATAATAATAATTTAATTTGTATCCCGCCCTTCTCCCAGAAGGGACTCAGGGCGGTGGACAGCCAGAATTAAAATACATACAATACAAAAATTAAGATAAATTAAAAGATATTAAATCGATCGGCCTCCCAATTTAAAACCTCACCGGGTTGTTGTAGGCAATGTCCGAGGGGGGGGGGGTCGTGTCTCTCGCAGACTGCCTTGAATTGGGGAGGAGAAAATGGGGAGGGGGGGGGATAAACATTGGAGCTGAGCCGTGCGTCATGGCTACTGTGGCTTTCTCTACTGTGGATCTTTGCGTTTAGATCTCCTTGGAGCATGAAATCCTGCTGCACCCTCGCTACTTCGGGCCCAATCTTCTCAACACCGTGAAGCAAAAGCTTTTCACCGAGGTGGAAGGGACCTGCACTGGCAAGTAAGAAAGAGGGACGCTGGGGAGGGTCTCTTGCCAGTAGTGGATGGCATGAAAATAATGGGGAAAAAAAAACAAACCCAGCTTTTCCGTAAAACAATGTGTTTTCTTAATTGCTTTCCAAGAAGTTGGCAGGAGTTGGAATCTGTTTTGGTATCGATGAAAGGGTTTTATCCTGCCTTTATTATTTTATAAGTAACTCAAGGCGTCAAACAGAGTTAACGCTCCTCCTATTTTCCCCATAACAACAACCCTGTGAGGTGGGTTTGGCTGAGAGAGATGGATTGGCTCAAAGTCACCCAGCCGGCTTTCATGCCTAAGGCGGGGCTAGAACTCCCAATCTCCTGGTGATTGGCTCAAAATCACCCATCTGGCTTTCATGCCTAAAACAGGGCTAGAACTCACTCTCTCCTAGTGATTGGTCCAAACTTATCCAGCCGGCTTTCATACTTAAGGCAGGACTAGAACTCCCAATCTCCTGGTGATTGGCTCAAAATCACCCAACCGGCTTTCATGCCTAAAGTGGGACTAGAACTCCCAGTCTCCTAGTGATTGGTCCAAACTTATCCAGCCGGCTTTCATACTTAAGGCAGGACTAGAACTCCCAATCTCCTGGTGATTGGCTCAAAATCACCCAGCCGGCTTTCATGCCTAAGGCGGGACTAGAACTCCCAGTCTCCTAGTGATTGGTCCAAACTTATCCAGCTGGCTTTCATACTTAAGGCAGGACTAGAACTCCAAATCTCCTGGTGATTGGTTCAAAATCACCCAGCCGGTTCTTATGCCTAAAGGCAGGACTAGAACTCACTGTTTTCTAGCCCAGTGCTGAAAATCCCCAATCTGAAAATCTCGGGTGGGAAAAAAAGGAAAGCAGCCAATAATTCCCGGGGAAGAGAGAGAGAGAGAGAGAGAGAGAGAAGGAGAGAGAGGGGGGGGGAGAGGGAGAGAGAAGGAGAAAGAATCGGCTTTAATGCAAGTATTCCACTTCTCCCTTCTAGGTATGGCTTCGTCATCGCCGTAACCACCATCGACAACATCGGGGCGGGCGTGATTCAGCCGGGACGCGGCTTCGTCCTTTACCCCGTCAAGTACAAAGCCATCGTCTTCCGTCCCTTCAAGGGTGAGGTGGTGGATGCCATTGTGACTCAGGTGAACAAGGTAAGGAGGCCCGGTGCACCCTGCGGAAACCGTAAAGAGATCTTTCTGAGGGGAATTTTGTATTTTAATTGCTGGTTTTGCAACCCAGGTTGGCCTCTTCACCGAGATCGGGCCGATGTCTTGTTTCATATCCCGACATGTGAGTGGACCCGTGGGGTGGGGTGAGGTGAGGGTAGATAGAAGAGGGAGCGATTCCTTGCGAAACGGGCCAGGGGAGCCAAAGATCCCTGCTCGGCTGTTGATCCCAGATCCTTGTTCTCTCCGCAGTCGATCCCTTCAGAAATGGAGTATGATACGAACTCCAATCCGCCCTGCTACAAGACTGTGGATGAGGTGAGGTTTTTTTTTCCCTTCCTTAAAGCATGCTGGCTGGGGGATTCTGGGAATTGAAGTCCACCCATCTTAAAGCAGGTTGCCTGGGGAATTCTGGGAATTAAAACCCACCCATTTTAGAGCAAGCTGGTTGGGGGATTTTGGGAGTCGAAGTCCATCCATTTTAAAGCATGCTGGCTGGGGGATTCTGGGAGTCGAAGTCCATCCATTTTAAAGCATGCTGGCTGGGGGATTCTGGGAATTGAAGTCCACCCATCTTAAAGCAGGCTGGCTGGGGGATTCTGGGAGTAGACATACACCCGTCTTAAAATGTGGTTGGGAAACACTGTCTTAACCACTGCACCACGTTAATTCTTATTGTCTTGGTATTATTGTCTCTGGTTCTTTTTCTTCCAAACCAGGACATCGTTATCCAGCCAGAAGATAATATCAGATTGAAAATTGTGGGGACCCGGGTGGACAAGAACGACATAGTGAGTGGCGTCATTCGAACGGTGTCCCTTCCTCAATCTCATTTTGACGGTTCGGGGTCCCTCCTGTTCATTCGTCCTCCTTTCTTCCTTCCTTCCTTCCTTCCCATTCTCATTTTCTTTCTTCCTCTCTCTTCCTTTTCTCTTCCTTTTGCTCTCTCTTTATCTCTTCTCGCTTCCATCCTCTTAGTCTTTTTATTTTTCTTTCTGCAGTTTGCCATTGGATCCCTGATGGACGACTACCTGGGTACGTGTTTTGAATTGCTTGCCATTTGGTAAAATATCCTCCCATTTGGTGAGCCTTCTTTTTTTTTTAAAAAAAAAAAAGGGAGGCAGAGGAATTGGACAGAACCAGATAGTTTTGACTTAACGATCACAAGTCAGCCCAAAATTTCCATCGTTTAGCCCCAGGGACACCGCAACCGTCATAAGTACATGCCAGTGGCCAAGCATCTTGAATTTTGATGGCCGCTCATCACCAGACAACCGTTTTTGGGCTTGGGGGAAAAAGGACAGTTTCCCAGGTGGCAATTTTTTAACCTTGCCTTTGTCTCCCTTCTCCAGGTCTCTTGAACTGAAGTCCCCATCTCTGTTCTTCTTGTGTTTTCCTTCAACTCCATGGTCATTCCTGCCTAAAGAAAGGTTTGCTAGCTGCTGTTTTAGGGGAAAAGGTGACCATTTACAGCATTCCCAGTGAGTTGAGAAGCGTCTTCGAAAATCCGTGGGTGTTCCTGTTGTTTGTTGTTGGAATTGACTATCTCTGTGAAGCTCCTTTTTCGGTCATTAAACGTTTTTCTGTTTTCTGTTTCGGGTGGCCTCCTGTTTGAAGTTCCTCTTCCTTCTCTCTCTGTGTTACACGAAACCACCAACATTTTTAACATTGCCATTTATTTTCTTTATTCATTAAATTTATACGTCGCTGTGGAGCGGCTGGGCGGCTTACCTCACATTGTAAAATAGCACCCTAAAGAATTTAAAGCCTTATAAAACGAGTGGTCCTTGGTGCACTCTGAGCTTGGGGGTTTTCTTGCAGACGTTTCATGACCCAACTAGGGAACATCATCAGTGCTAGAAGGAAGGGTTTTTTTTTTCCCTGTTGCAAATGCTCCTTCTACCACTGATCATGTTCCCTAGTTGGCTCATGCAACGTCTGCAAGAAAACCGCCAAGCTCAGAGGGCACCAGGGAGCCCTCATTTCAACCCTGAGCTACAAATATTTTCCTTTATTGGTTAAAACCTTAAAAAATCCACACAGAACTAGCTAAAGAAGGAACCAGTGCATAAACTGGGGTGGAGGTGGAATCTGTTATTGTGTGATTTTATTTAGCTGAATTTCTACATAGGAGCTGCTTGTGACCATCTCCCCCCATTTTCCTGGAACAGGAAATGATCCTTTGAGAGCAACTTAGCTAAAATAAGGGAGGGCAATTCTTGGTCAAAGCAAGCTGGCCCTTCCTCACGGCATGGCGGTTATGGAGGTAGAGGCTTTGCAGACCCCCACATGTACGGTTTTTAGGTACACACCCGCTCCAAAAACTACCTTAATGAAGGGATCTAGTCAGTCCCATGCTCTCTGCCAGGAGTTTTCCTTCCTGTATTTCCTTCCATGTTTTTTTTTTTTTGAACCCGTGAGATCCCTCAAAAACTAAGCACCCCCTTCCTGGTCTGAGTCTGGATCCTTTTGTGATTTATTACACATTTAAAGCCTTTTTAACCCATTCTTCCATATTTTAATTCTTTCAATTAATTGTCTGAAGCAGAGGGTTGGACTAGAAGACCTCCAAGGTCCCTTTCCTATTATTCTATGTTCTAAAAGCTAAACACCCCTTCATGGGGCCTAAGATTGGATCCTTTTATGATTTATTGCACAGTGAAAACCCTTTTTCAACCCACTCAAGTCAATTTAGCACCCGTTCCTGGACTAAAACTGGCTTTAAAACACGGAATAAATGGGCATTGAAAGCCTTTTTAACCCACTCCTCAATTTAGCACCCCTTCTGACCCAGAAACTGGATCCATTTTATGATCTTCTAGGCACTTAAAAGCCGTTTTCACCCACCCATTAGAGCAAGTGGCTCACCGTTCATCTTTCTGCCCAACAAATATCATTCTCACCGACGTGCAAAAGAATGCAGATAAGGCACCAGTCTGGTGAGAGGGAGAAACTACAGCCAGATCTTTTGAGCAAAAGACCCATCAGAGGATCCCTCCGCATGGAAAAAACTGTTTTGATCTATTTTTTAACCCGCGAGATTCCTCCCAGGGGGAGGTGCACCGTTCCTGGAGGTACTGCAATACCAGGCCGATGCTTGGAGTGGACGGAGCAAGCCCCTATTCCATCTCCCAGTTCCAAAAATCCATTTAATATGTAGTCCTCAAATAGAGGACATATCAGATATTAAACTGATAAGAACAGATACTACACTTGATCTTAGCCAAAAGGCCGAGAAGCGATACCAGAGACAGGCGGACGGGGACCGAGACTCCCGTCCGGAGGCTCCTCCAGGTTTCGGGGACCGCGACTGGGTGGAAAATAGATCCTAGAAGATCAATTGTGATCAAGGCTGCCCTGGCTAGACCGCAACAGCATCTCCCGTGGGGCGATTTGGGGGTAAAAATGGGGTTTTTTCTCCCCTCTGTGCGTTTCCCATCATGCCAGCTGGCTGTCCGGGTGGCGATTGGTGGAACATTTGCATAGAGTGAGTCACCCTCTCCGTCATTCTCCTCCCCTGTCATTCCTCAGATGGCCGAGGGGGGCACTAGCACCCACCACCGCCTGCAAAAGGGGCCAGGAGGGAAGAGATGGTCTGGTCGGGGTGGGCTGCTTGCCTCCCAGGGTGGGACCCCAAAGCTCTGCCGCGGCATCTCCTAGACAGGACCCACCAGCCCAGCATGATGGGCCCAGATGTCCTCTCCCCCCACCCCTCACCCAGCAGCTGCGTTTAGGCATCACACTGGGGCTTCAGTCCCAGACATCCATGCCACCTTTGTGGCTCAGAGGGGTCCTGAATTATAGAAGGAGGGTTGCAGTAGGATGTATTTGGGAAGGGAAGAGAAGAGAAAGGAGGAAGGAAAAAAGGACAGAGAGAGAGAGAGAGAGAGAAAGAAAAATAAAAAGAAAGGGAAGGAAGGAAGGAAGGAAGGAAGGAAGGAAGGAAGGAAAGACAGAGGGAGGGTGGGAGGGACGGAAAAGGGAAGAAGGAAAGAGGGAGGGAGGGATGGATGGAGGGAGGGAGGGAAAAGAAGGGAGGGAGGAAAGAGGAAGTAAAGACGAAAGGAAGGAAAAAGAAGGGAGGGCGAGGAGGGGGAGGGAGGAAAGAAGGATGGAAGGAAGGAAAAGGGAGAAAAGAGAGAGGAAGGGTAGGAAGACGAAGGGAAAAAAGGGGGAAAAAGGGAGGAAGGAAGAAGGGAAGGAGGAGGGAGGGAGGAAAGACAGAAGGAGGGAAGAAAAGATGGGAAGGAAGGAAAGAGGGAGGGAGGAAGGAAAGAAGGGAGGGGGAGGAAGAGGAAGGAAGAAAGGAAAGACAGAGGGGGAGAGGAGGAAGGAAGGTCGGTTCTAGGAAATACACTGGGTTAATTTGCCGTCCATTCCAAGATTCCGAATGTTGGCCTCAATTGTGGTAAGTCAGGGACTCTCTGTACTGAAACTGCTTTGAGCAAACTTATTTATCCGATTTTTGGCATGATCAGACTAGTCTAAAACATGGCGTTGTCGCCGTCCTCACGTGGGTGGATGCTACGACGGTTTGTAAGCGCAAAGACCAGTCATAAGAAATTTTTTTACAGTGCTGTTGTAACTTTGAACGGTCGCTAAACGACAAGGTTGTAAGTTGAGGACGACCTGTAGTGAATTGAGTCAGTTTAGACATGTGATTAAGGGATCAAACTAGAACAGGGCTCTGCAAGCTTAAACACTCAAAAGAGCCATTTGGACCCGTTTCCCACACAAAAGAAAACACCGGGAGCCACAAAAACCCTTCCCATGCCTGACTATTTCTTGAGCGGCCACAAAACTAGCCTATGTAGTTGAATGAAACGTTCTGTTTTCTTCTGAAACTTTTCTTTTCTTGGATTTATCCATGCTTGGCCTACCTGGGGTTGAAAAGCTCAATAAATTTTTTCTCTAGCTATAGTATCCATTAAGTGGGTTCAATTCTAGGTAGAGACATATTTCTCTCTGGACACACTGAGAATATATCTGATGAATAAAACTCTGCACTGGTGACAGGAAGGGCATCCGGCCAGTAAACATTCAGCTCCATGCAATTTCCCAGAATCCATTCCGCAAGGGATTACGGGGTCGTTAAATGACGATGATATAGTATCCATTGAGTATTAAACAAAAGCTGCTTGCGTTATTCTCCAGGGTTGTAGTTGTGTTGTCCAAGAAACCATAAATCAGAATTAGTAGATTGTCTATAAATCAACCCTTCTGTTAATGTACCAAAGTGCTAATTTACTTGCTACATTTTTTAATGGTTTGTTATGCACCATTGAAACAGCAATTTGAAAGCGTTATAATTTATCCAGCAGAAACTCGAGCTTTTCAAAATGTAATTTATTGTACAGAAATGAAAGGGGAGGAAAAAAGGATTTGCCCCAAATGGAAAACAATCCACATAAAAGAAAACTCAAAAGACAATAAAGTGCGACAATTTAAAGAATTTTAATTTAATTAGATTAAATCGGGCCTTCATTTAAACTATAAATCAGGGGTATGTACAGAAGAAATTTAAATTCTCAAATTATATTCAATCATTATTAGTAGGTGCTAAATTAAAGTAGGCTGTAGGCTGAGAGTTACTGATCTTTTTAAACATGACATCATTGCATTTGTTTTTTTTTTAAATGTAATTATTGGTAACAGCTTTTAATAACTCGAAAAGTACATATAGGAACAGGCAAAGAAATACATCAAATTAATACACTTCAGATTATTTTTCTGAAGTCTTTTGAAGTCCTGGATGTCTTCTCATTTCGTTTGCCGATCTTCAGTTTTCTTGGTTACACCTCAATCTTGTCCAAACCCTTGTCAAAAGAGAAGAGAATTAAATTAGCAAAATAGCGACATCCTAACACAATGTGCTCAAGCCAAGAAGCCACATTTTCTATTCATGCCATACAACCCGCCCACCACAAATCTCTCATCCTTTTGTAACCTAGTCGCTTACATGAAGTCATTTCCCCAAACATACGTGCATTGATTATCCAAATTTTAAAAAAATCACTTGCAGGTTTTCGCTCCTTGTTAACCTTTTCTTAATCCACGCTTCACTTCGTCGGCTAGTATTGTTTTATAATATTGCTGTAAATCACCCAGAGTTCCTTAGGGGTGTGATGGATGGTACAGAAATTTAATAAATAAACTCAGAAGATGTGGATAAAAGTTTATAGGTAATCCTTGACTTACAACTATTTGTTTAGTGACTGATTGAGGTTGCAACGGCACTGGGGGAAAAAAAGTGACTTATGACCATTTTTCACACTTATGACCGTTGCAGCATTACCCCTGATCAAAACTGAGACTCTTGCCAATTGACTCATATTTATGACGGCGGCAGTGTTCCGCTACCCCTTTTTGCGACCTACAGTCAGTCAGTAGAGAAAAAGGTTCACGCAAGCATCCCCATGAGGAAGGGATGAAAATTCAGACTCTTGGCATCCGTCTCATATTTATGACGGCGACAGTGTCCTGGCGTCCCCTTTTGTGACCATTTGGCTAGTCAATGGGGGAGCCAGATTCACTTTAAAGCCGTGTTACTAGCTTAAACGATCGCAATAATTCCCTTAGCGACAGGTCGTAAAATGGGACAAAGCTCACTTAACAAGTGTCTTGCTTAGCCACAGAAATTTGTGGTCGTATGTTGAGGACCACCTGTACGGTAAAAGGGAATCTGGCGTGTCCCAGTGCTTGAGGATAGAACCAGCGGATGGGAAAACTGCTGGCACCGAAGACATAACATTGGGCAGTATTTTTTACCTCCGCACATTACAGAAACGGGTACAGGATAACCCAATCCTGCCAAGAAAGAGAGGCTTTGATCTTTGAAGAAGGAAAAGAGACGAAGGAAAAAAGACAAAGGAAGGAAAAAGGAGAAAAGGGAAAGAGAAAGAGAAAGAAAGAAAAAGAAAGAAAGGCGAAAGAAAAAAGAATGCAATATCAGTCCAACTTCTACCATCTTTTAATCTTTTAGCTTGTGCCTCCCATCCTCCACAGCAATGGCTGTGGAGGATGGGAGGCATGGTGCCCCCAGGCTCGGAAAGGAACAGGAAACCACGTTTTTAGGTGAGAGTAAAAAGGATCCAGTGTGGGTGTACGATTTAAGAGGGAGTCCCTTGGGAGTTGGGCGGCATAGAAATGCGACAAAATAAATAAATAAATAAAAATAAATTTCCCAGCAGAAATATCCCTGTAGGGGAATCTTTTGTAGAGAGACAGTGGATTCCCTTTGCTCCATTCATTGGAGAAATGTCGGGATTAAAGTCATCCTTCCTCACCTATTGTTCTTCCCGGAGTCTCATCTCCTACATCCCTAAAAAGATTTTTTTTAAGGATCAGGTTGGCTTTTAGCTCCCACGGATTGGATGATCGCCAAGAATCATCGCTCTGGGATCTATTTTGAGATCTCCTGCCGTTCTTAGGTCGTCCGGAATCTGTGGCTCAGCCTTTCTCCAACCTCCACGTGGCTTCCCAACGTCTCAGAGCAGATCTCCGATGAGGGCATTGTAATTCCCCCCAGCAATCTCGGCTCTTCGTCTCTCGATCCACGTGGCTCTTGACTTTTTGTGGGGAGGGGGCATTAAGGATGTCCTTCTCCATCTTTTTTTCTGTTTTTTGCCCTGCTGGGAAGCCAGATCAGTGGCTGTATAAAAGGAAGAGAAAGAATGGGAAAGAAAGGAAGGAAAAGAAGGTAAAGAGAAAGAGAAAAGGAGGGAAAGGAAGGAAAAGAAAAAGGGAAAAAAGAAAGGAAAGGAAAAAAGGGGGAAAGAATGAAAGAAAGAAAGGAAAAGAATGAAATTGAAAGGAAGGGAAAGAAAGATAGAAAAGGAGGAAAAGGAAGGAAAATAAAAAGGGAAGGAAAGGAAGGGAAAGGAAAATAAAAAAGGGAAAGAATGAAAGAAAGGAAGGAAAAGAAAAGGAAGGAAGGGAAAGAAAAAAGGGAAAGAAAGATAGAAAAGGAGGGAAAGGAAGGAAAGGGAAAAGGGAAGGGAAAGAAAAAGATAGAAAAGGAGGAAAAGAAAGAAAATGAAAGAAAAAAGGAAGGGAAAGAGAAAGATAGAAAAGGAGGGAAAGGAAGGAAAAGAAAAAGGGAAGAAAAGAAAGAAGAAAAGAAGGGAAAGAAAAAAGGAAGGGAAAGAAAGGTTAAGAGAAAAAGGAAGGAAGAGAAAGATAATGAAAGAAAGGGGAAAGATAGAAGGAAAAGATAGAAAGGAAGGAAGGGAGAAAAAGAGAAAGACTATTAATATATAATAATTTATATTAATATAATATAAAAGACGAATTCTCTCCAGGGAAGGGCAAAATCAAAGGAGAAGCACGGACTAGGAATCCACTCGATCCCTTTGAAGAAAAAGGGGGAAAAAAAGGAACCCACCTGGCTTTCCTTCCTTCCTCTGCAGGGAGCAACGATTTCGAAAAGAAAGCGAGGAAGCCACGTGGCCGATTCATAAAAACTCCGAGACAGCCACCGTAAGGGGAGGAGCCAACCCCAACTCGCTTTCCGATTGGCCGTTCTGTTTGGACCAATCAGGATGAGGATACAACATCGTGTCGCGGCGCCGGTGAGACGTCATCCGCGGCGCCTACCCGGAAATTAAAACCAATGGTAAAGAAGTCGGCCACGTGGTTTTCAGGATGGTTGCTCCTTCCGGGAAAGTTAACCGGCCGCGGACGGTAATTAATTCTAACACATTTAAGAAATATTATTATTAATAATAAAGTGCTTATTTGTTAAGGGGCTTAGATTAAGGGGTATTATTTATTCAATTCTAGGATATTTAAGAAATAAAAAAAATTACAGGGCTTATTATCTATCTATCTGAATTCCTCTGTTCCTTCCTTTCTTCTTTCTGTCTTCCTTTATCTCTCTCTCTCTCAATTGTTATCTCCTCCCCCCTCCCTCTAATCTAATTATGTATTACTATGAATAAATATTATTAATTGTTATTAAAATTATATAATTATTATATATAATTCATTATCGTCAGATGATGTAGAAGTTTATCCCGAGCGTGTTTAAACTCAGTTAAATCAGGAATTTTATTGATTGATTGATTGATTTATTCATTCATTCATTTATTTTGTTGGCTAATGTAGGTGTTTATCCCAAGTGTGTTTAAACTCAGTTAAATCAGGAATTTTATTTATTTATTTATTTATTCATTCATTCATTAGTTTGTTGGCTAATGTAGGTGGTTTTTTTTTTATATATATATATAATTTATTGGTTTGTAGTTATAAAAAAAACATCAAATCTCTAATACAATCAGAAGTGCAGTGTTTATACATATTAACAAATTATACGTCAGGTATACCTAAAACTTAAATTGCCATATATAGCCGTACCTTAACATCATGCTTTTATCTTATTGTTTAGCCATTTGTACCACTTTCCCCATACTACCTGGTGTTTTGATTTCTCATTGTTATTTAACTCACTCGTTAATTTTGACATTTCTGCGCACTCTAAAATTTTGTTTATTAAAATTTCCTCTGATGGTATAGTTTTGTCTTTCCAAAATTTCGCGTAAATTAATTTGGCCGCAGTGGCTAATGTGGTGTTTATCCCAAGCGTGTTTAAACTCAGTTGCTAATGACTCTGACCCGCTAACTTCCAGCGGAGGTTAAAGACGCTTGGCATAAAGACACGTTTGAGGTGCCCAACTGGCATTTTTCTGCAGTTGTTTGGTTTTTTAAAAAATTTTGTGAGGGCGCCTCCTTGTAAAGACTTCTCCTTCTCTTGTGTCAGGAGCTACGGAAAAAACTCTTCAAACGGCGCCGTGTGCTGAGCAAGGAGAAGCGAAAGAAACACCGGATTGTGGGAGCAGTGGTGGATGAAGGTCTGACTACCGTTCATCACCTGAAAAAACGATCGTGAGTCGTGTTCGCTTTAGTTGCTTATCTCCGGGGAAGAAAAATGTGCAAGCCAATTAAATGCTGTAATATAAAACTGTCAAGTTGTCTTTCTGACCTGGGGAATCCTGGGAGTTGAAGTCCATCCCTCTCAAAGCATGCTGGCTGGGGAATTCTGGGAATCGAAGTCTACCCATTTTAAAGCTGATGGAAATTGAGAAGCACTGATTTAGAGGACCAATTTGTGTTTTTTTTTTCTAAATTCACGAGTCAACCTTAAAACATTTCTTCTCTGTTTGTAAATCACCTTCTCTTCTTCCAGATCTAGTTCACGGGCAAACATTACGCTCTCGGGAAAGAAGAAAAGAAAACTGCTAAAACAACTGCGTCACGCCACTAAGGAAAAAGCAGAAATGCAGGGTAAATTCTCTTCCCTCTAGTTGGGGAAAATGAATCTGGGCGTGCGCCTTTCATAGAAGGTGGAAGAAACGTTCCACGCCCAGAGAGAGTGAGAGAGGAGATTTGAGTTCCTGTTCTTCTTATCTTTTGATCAACGCCTAATTGTTGCCTTCAAAGCATCCCCAAGGATTCTTTGATTTTGTTATACTTCCTTTTTTTTCTTGTAGTAGTACAGTAGTGTGAGATGAAATAACACAACCATTCTTCCATTGGCGAATGTGATTGATGACACACCCTGGGGGGAGGGGGGAAACAGGATCATAATTGGGGCGTAAATTACATGCCAACGTGCCAGCATGGTGCTCCTAATAAATAACTGGATTTCTTTTGAAGCTTGGCTCAAGGCTCATGATTTTAATTAGGGCATTTTTTTTTTTTTACTATTTCCATCTTTTCTTTTGTACAGTTGATGTTTCTCCCGCTCGGGGTGGAAAAAGGAAGAAGAAAAAGGAGGTAACTCCAAAAGACTGTCCAGATGTTGAGATGGTGGCAGCTGACATGGCACCAGAATTGGAAAGCTGAACCTGGCTTTTGAAATCTTGAAAACCTTTTCTCTTTTCCAGCCTACCAGTGACAGCATTCCTAGTCGGGGTAGGGCTGGTGGGTGCGGGGGAAGAGGAAAAATCAGATTACCAAAAACTAGAAAAATCAGCTTTTGAACCAGTTTAGCTCCATAGAAGTTTGTTTGCTTTTAACAAGGAATTTAAACCCATCAGACCATGGTTTGAAAGGATGTGTCTGATCCTTTTTTCTTTCGACGAGCAGCTCCCAATTCCGGAATTTGAGGAGTTACAAAATCATTTAAAGTTTAGCTGGTCTGAAGTTGTACCTCAAAAGGGGTGCTTGATAAGACAGAAGCTGTACGTGTGTAAGGTGTGGAGTTATTTAAGAACGTCAGTGGCCATGCCAGATTACAGCACCAATACTTGGAACCGTTCATGTGTACAGTTAATCTGCATATATGTGAGACGCCAACTTTTTTCAGTAGTGGCAACCAATTTCCGTTGAAAGAGAAGTGCGCAGGCAGAGATGTCTGTTTTCACGTGTTCAAATTGTCTGTATTCTTATCCATATAATAAACTGACAAAAAAACCAAACACCCTGTGTCTTGCTTTACTACATAAAGATTCCCCTCGCACATATGTGCTAGTCGTTCCCGACTCTAGGGGGCGGTGCTCATCTCCGTTTCAAAGCTGAAGAGCCAGCGCTCTCCGAAGACGTCTCTGTGGTCATGTGGCCGGCATAATTAAACGTCAAAGACCATGGAACGCTGTTGCCTTCCCACCAAAGGGGGTCCCTATTTTTCTACTTGCATTTTTTACCTGCTTTCGAACTGCTAGGTTGGCAGAAGCTGGAACAAGTAATGGGAGCTCACCCGTTACGCAGCACTAGGGCAACCGAACCGCTGAACTGCTGACCTTTCGATTGATAAGCTCAGCGTCTTAAGCCACTGAGCCACTGCATCCCTTGTTTTAGAGTGTGTGTGTGTGTGTATATGTGTATACACACACACACACATAAACGTTGTGAGGAAGAAGGGAAAGAATATGGCTAGTCTGTACATTGTGTGCATGGTGCATTTGACAGTGGCTATTGTCCAAACTATGAAATGGGAGCTAGTTATTAATATGCAGAAAAGCATATTGACTGGTCCAGGTTCTTGCCTGTTGAAATCGGCAACACTGAGCCATATGAAATTATTAACCATGTCTTATAAACCACATCCTGTTCACAACCTGTTTTCCTTGTTATCTTCTGGGCGGGGGGCTTCTTGGTATCCGAAAGCAGAACATCCAGATTCGGTCCCAGTTTTGTTCCGTATAGCATCAACCTTGTGAACTCTCCAGTTTCCTCTCTCCACTATGTATTTGAAATGGACAAGTGATTAATGTACTGTATTATCAATCAGTGGAACGGCTTGCCTCCAGAAGTTGTGAATGCTCCAACACTGGGAGTTTTTAAGAAGAGATTGGATAACCATTTGTCGGAAGTGGTGAGGGGTTTCCTGCCTAAGCAGGGGGTTGGACTAGAAGACCCCCAAGGTCCCTTTCAATTTATTATTCTAATCCCATTCCCAATTCCATTCCATTTTCTATTCCATGCCACTTTCTATTCTATTTTATTCTATCCCATTCCATTCCATTTTCTATTCTATCCCATTTTTATTCTCCTATTCTATTCTATTCTATTCTATTCTATTCTATTCTAATCTACTCTACTCTACTCCACTCCACTCCACTCCACTCCACTCCACTCCATTCCATTCCATTTTCTATTCTATCCTATTTTTATTCTCTCCTCTATTCCATTCCATTCCATTCCATTCCATTCCATTCCATATTCTATTCTATTCTATTCTATTCTATTCTATTCTATTCTATTCTA
>WNWU01000096.1:204513-219556 GCA_012654045.1 Ptyas mucosa
TTCATATTTAACATGGGACTAGAACTCACCGTCTCCTGGTGATTGGCCCAAAGTCACTCAGCTGTTTTCATGCCTAAAATGGGACTATAATTCACCATCTCCTGGTGATTGGCTCAAGGTCACCCGGCCGTTTTCATGCCTAATGCAGGACTAGAACTCACAATTTCCTAGTTTGTAGGCCAGCACTTTAACCACTACACCAGAATGGCTCTCTCTCTCTCTCTCTGTGTTACAATTGGCCGAGGGGGAGAAAATTCCCTTGAAAAGAAGAGTATTATAGGCATATCCCTATTGAGAAAAACTTTCTCCCTCAACGAAGTTTTTAGAGCAATTGCATAATCTCGGAATAAACCGTTTTTGGGTTGTTTTTTTTTTAGCCTCCGGGTGCGCTTAAGCACAACGGTTAACAAACCACAAGTTTATCTTATAAAAACAAGCTGTCGGAAAGAGAAGTTTGTCATCCTTCCAAAAAATGGTCGTGTTTTTTTTGGCCTCTTTAAAGGGAAGCGCAGCTGAGCAGTTTCTACTAGGGATTTCCATAGAAAACTCTACTAAGGAAATATATTATTTAATATTACATATACGGACAGCAAGCCCACGTCCGTATATGTAATATGCGCAAAATTGGAAGAAGGAAAAAGCTTACCATCGGAAGAAGATTTAATTAGGAAAATCTTAAGAGTGCGCAGAGATGGACAAATTAACAAAAGAAATCAAGGAGGAAGAATATTACAAAGCGTGGCGTAGGCGGTATGAATGGTTGGAGAATAGGAAAAATGAGAAAGGAATAAAGGAGAGAGGGGAGAAAAAATGCTGAAGATCAAAGTACAATCTAGACGGAAGAAAGAATGATGGAAAATAAACGGCTGAACAAGATAAAGTTAAAATGTGTCTGAATAGATGTAAATAGTAAGAAAGGATCACTTCGAAGTAGCCGTAGGGAAAAGTGATAGGTATATAAATGTTGTGCGTTTGCCTCTTGTTTTTTTTTTTTTAATGTTTTCAAAATAAAAAAACTTTGAAAACAATAAAGGGAAGCACAGCTTTGTAACGGCGGCTTGGCCCGGTTTCAAACAGACGTCCTGCCAAGTTGGATCCCGTCCCTCTCTCTCCGCCCCGGTCGATCCGGCTCATCCAAATCCTCTAAACAATTTTTCTCTCGGCAGGTTTGGTACGACGTCCACACCCACCAGAAACTCCACGCCCCACAGACGTTTTATTTGACGGTCACCATGAGCAGCGTAAGTCCGAGATTTGGGGGGTCAGATTAAGGCACGACGGTCCCCTCGCAAACAGCCAAGGGGCGTGTGTGTATGTGTGTGATTTTTCTCAAAGCTAACCTTCCCCCCCCTCCCCCAACGCAGCAGTGGTGGGTTCAGCCCGGTTCGGACGAACCGGTAGCGGTGACGATATGACGGCACCGAACCGGTTCTGTGTCACCCCACGTTATTTTTACCGTTTATTTGGCCCCACGCCCAATCTATTGCTGCCTCCTGAGTCCCAGCTGATGGGCTAGAAGGAAAAAAACTGTTTAAATTCTTGCCGCGGGGCTTCAAAGGGCCGCCCTACAGCTGATCGGTGGTAAAAGGCAGTTTGGTGGTAGACCGGTGCCTGCAAAAACAAATGAGCGCCCGCAGAAATAAATGTTTTAACAGCGGCTAGAATTGTGTTTGCTAAAAAGTGGAAAAATGAGAAAATACCAACGCAAGATGAAATTATTAAGAAAATTATGGAATGTGCTGAAATTTGAAATTGACATTTGAAATTGAGAGAGAGCAGGACGATAAACAATACTACAAGGTATGGGATTTATTTTATCAGTGGCTAGATAATAAAAACATGGAAATGAAATATGAAACATGAAAGGAGGGTGATCCATATAATATTTGAAAATCATTTCTTTTTTTTGAAGCGACGAAGCCGCAGATAAATAAATGATAAATGAAGGATGTTGATCTGTTTGACGGTATGAGAAATTTAGATGATTAGTAAATTTTGAATAGGGGGATGGAGCACAAAAGATTTCTAACCGACTGACACGCTGTTTGCATTTGTAATGGATGATGGATTTGTTTTATGTTTTGTTATTAAAAAAAAAATCCCCCCCAAAAAGGGGATCGGAGCGGCTAGATAAAAGAGTCCGTGAAATTCAAAATGGCCTTGACTTTAGGTCTCCTATTGGGCTCAAAGGGACTTGAGACTGATGACACGTTTGACTCCTCCCTCCATCTCCTATCACAACCTTCCTGAACTCTAACCCGTTTATCCGTTCCCACAGATTCCCGTCTACCAGCGTGGGGGCAGCATCGTGGCTCGCAAGGAGCGTGTCCGCCGTTCTTCGGATTGCATGCAGAACGACCCATACACGCTCTACGTCGCTTTGGGGCCTCAGGTGAGATGGGGAGAAGGAGGAGGGAGGGGGAGGGAGAGGTTTACAAGGGCTGCATTACGACGATCCGTTGAGATATAACACCATCAAGGATGTTATTATCCCTGCCAGACCCTGGCAAGGGATTTGATCCGGTCCATTGGAGATGCACGCAGGTAGTCTTACGAACAGGTGTTAAGCCGCCGTTCAGAGGCCCTGAAAAAGTCACCTACAACCAGTCCTCAGACTTACAACCGTCACGGTATCTCCACGATCGCAGGAATCAAAAGTTCGGGGGTGTTGGCCACCGGGCCTTACGTTTACGACGGTCGTAGAATGACGTAGGCGTCGTCGTTGCCGTTGGCAACGATCTTCCCAGCCGGCTTCCAACCCGCAAAAGTCGATGGAGGAAGCCGGATTCGCTTAACGACCTCAGGCAGGGATTCGCTTCACAATAGTGACCAAAAGGGTCCCAAAGATAAGTGCGACTCATACCTAGCTGCCCAGGGCACAGATTTTGATCACGTTGCCATGGAGAGGTTGTGACGGACGGTCATAAATATGAGAACCGGTTGTAATCGACTTTTTCCATGCTGTCGGAACTTTTAAACAGTCACTAAAAGGATGGTGACAAGCCAAGGAATAGAATAGGAATAGGAAAGGAATAGGAGTAGAGGAGAGGAGAGGAGAGAGAGAAAAGAGAATAGGAATGGATTAGAATTGGAATTGGAATTGGAATTGGAATTGGAATTAGGAATGGAATAGAAAGTGGAAGGTGGAAAATTGAATACAATATAGGATAGAATAGAATGGAATGGAAAGTGGAAAGTAGAAAGTGGAAAATAGAAGATAGGATAGGATAGGATAGGATAGGATAGGATAGGATAGGATAGGATAGGATAGGATAGGATAGGATAGGATAGGATAGGATAGGATAGGATAGAATGGAACGGAAAGTAGAATATAGAATATAGAATATAGAATATAGAATATAGAACAGAATAGAAAGTGGAAAATAGAATATAGAAGAGAATTAGAAGAGAAGAGAATATAGAGAATAGAATATAGTAGAATAGACTATAGAATAAAATAAAATAGAATAGAATAAGTTTATTGTCACGAGCCTGTCCCGAGTCCAATCTTTTGGCTTTCTACTTTTCTCAATCATTCCAGGGAACCGCCGAAGGGGAACTTTTCGTTGACGACGGACACACATATAATTTCGAGACGAAAGGAGAATACCTGCACCGCCTCTTCCGTTTCTCTGGCAACGTGCTGACGGCCAGGTACCCAGTCTAGTAGTTCTTTTTTTCTCTCTCTCTTTCTCTCTCTCCTCTTCTCCCTCCCCCCTTAATCATCCAGCATCCCCTTTTCTTGATTTCCCCAATTTCATTTCAGCTCGGCAGATCCGAAAGGCAGGTTTGAAACCCCGGCCTGGATCGAACGGGTGGTGATCCTCGGAGCGGGAAAACCGGGGGCCGTCTTCCTCAAGCAACACGGTGAGTTGGTGGGAGGGCCAAAGTTACACCATGTTTTCCTATTACCTATTACTTTCTAAGAGCCTGGGGAGGGCAAAAACAGCCTTCCCTTCTCCCCCCCCCCCCCCCGAGACCCTCCAGAGGCCAGAAACGGCCTGTTTGCCGACTTCCGGTGGAACCAGAAGGCCTGTTTTTTGTCCTCCCCAGGCTCCAGAGCCTTTCTAGGAGCCTGGGGAAGCCGGAAACGGCCTTACCCACTCACCATCTCACCTCCAGGAGGCCGGAAACGGTCCCACCGGAAGTCTGCAAACGGGCCGATGGGGAATAACTCTGTTATTCTTACTCAGACTTACTCTCTCTCTCTCTTCTCTTCTCTTCTCTTCTCTTCTCTTCTCTTCTCTTCTCTTCTCTTCTCTTCTCTTCTCCCCCCTTCCCACCTCCAACGGTCCAGGAGCAGGCGAGACGCGCCTGGATTTCACCCATGAAGCCGAGACCTCCGTTCTAACCATCCGCAAGCCCGCCGTGAATGTTGGAGAAGACTGGAGCATCTCGCTACGATAATGGCACGAGGCGGGAGCGGGGCGGGGGAGACAAGAATTAGCTGGGCAGAGGGGCAGGGAGATGTTGGGGGGTGGGTGGGTCGAGGAGCTCTAGGTCAGGATCCTATCTCCCCCCTCCCCCGCATCCTTTCGGTAGATAGATCTGGAAGGTCCCCGCTGCCACTGTATCTCAGGTCCAGTGTCCCAGTTCAGAAGGCATGAAATGGAAGAGGGATATCCTTCCCTTCCCCTTCCCCTTCCCCTTCCCCTTCCCTTCCCTTCCCTTCCCTTCCCTTCCCTTCCCTTCCCCTTCCTTTCCTTTTCCTTCCCTTCCCTTCCTCCCTCTGGCCTTTTTATCCTTCTCTTCCTCCCTCTTCCCTTCCCTTCGCTCCAGTCCCTCCCCTGTCTGTCTTTTTCCTTCCTACTTTCTTCCTCTCTCCCCTTCCTTTCTTCATTCCTTCTTTTTCCTTCTCTTCTTCCCTCCCTATCTCTCCACTCCTCCCATTTTTCCTTTCCTCCTTCCTTCTCGTCCTCTCCTCTTTCTTTGTTCGCCTCTCCCACCTTCTTTTCTTTTTTCTTTCTCCTTCCCTTCCTTCCTTTCCCATCTCTCCCCTCCGAACTTTTTCCTTCCTCCATTTCCCTCCTCCTCTCCTTTCTATGTTCCTTCTTTCCTCCCTCTTTCCTCCCTCTTTCTTCTCCTTCACGTCTTCCCTGCCTTCCTCTCCACCCTCCCGTCTCTCTCCTTCCTCCTTCCTTCCTCCTTCCTTCCTCCCTCTCCTCTTTCTCTCCTCCCTCTCTCCCCTCTCGGTGTATTCCCTCCCTCCTTCCTTTCTTCCCTCCCTCCAACTTTTAGCAATATTGGTTGTAAAATGAGGACTTTCCTGGCGACGCTGGATTGCAACCTGGTTTTCCCTTAGGGGACCGGAGGCCAAGGCACTCACCACCCACCCACCCATCCTCTCTCTCTCCCCCCTTCCAATTATTTTTCTGGAAAATGCAAACCCAGATTGCCTTTTTTCCAAAGTTGGTAGGGCCTAGCTCTCGTTCTCTGCACCGCTTTCCCCCCTTTATCTCTGCCCCGCATGTTCTGGCTGAAGTTTTAAATCAGTTTCCTGGACCAATTGGGAGGGGTGGGGGGAAGAGAGAAGAAATCAAACAGAAATTTAATCAACAGTCAGCGAGGACTGCCTTTTCAACCCCTTTCCTCGCCGGCCAGTGAATGTAGTACAATTTTCCTCCACAATCCCGTACGCCAACTCTTTTGCAGTATGCAAGAACTTGTGTGTGTGCAGCCAGACCACAAAAACCTCACTCGATAATCCCTGCCCCTCCCTCCCAGAAGGATCTTCTTCCTAAATCCTTGAGGGTTTTTTTTTGGGGGGGGGGGTGTTCCCCAGACTGGCGGGTTGGGGAGGGAATTTTCTGTTTTCCAAGGGAGGGAAGTGACTTAGGTGTCAGTGAATCACTGTCACTTCTATTTATGGCGATATTTTTTTAAAAAATTTTGGGCGGGGAAGGCACATCAGACAGATCATGTGAAGATAAAAAAGAGAGATGTTGTGTTGTTGTTCAGTTGCCAGACTTAAGCTTGAGCGGAAGTGAAAAATGGCTGTCCTCCACGGGGACCAAGGAAAAATGGGGGTGGGGGGACCGCATGGGGCGGGAGGGCATGAGCTGCTAGAGAAGCAACCCCCCCTTCCTTGCAGGAAAGGGAGAAGCCAGGGGTGCATTTGCCTGCCGGAAGGGCTGGATTTTTTTTTTTTTTTAAAATTCGTTTTTAGCTGCTCTGCCTCCTTCGCTCCCTTCCCTGCCTTTGGGTTTCGCTTCTGCCTAAAACCCTGCAGCTTTCGTTTTGTGATTTGTGTTTTGTTTTTTTTTAATGATTATCTGTCGGTGTCTGTGGATTAACATTCCTGATTCTCCCTTAATACGCGTTTGCCAAGCGGGGGGGGGAAAAAAAATAAAGGCACAGAGCGGAGGTTTTAGTTAAAAAAACAAAACAAAAAGAAAATTCCTTAACACACACACACACACACACACACTCCCTCAAACACACGCGCACCGAAATCTTTTCTATCCCTTCCTTGATTTGCCATGACATCCGCAGGTAAAAGCTTTTACTGACTTGAGTGTTTTGATAAAAAGATGGAGAATTCAAAAATAAAAATGCCGTAAAATCTCGCCTGTTGTGGTTTGAACTCGCCTTGAGGCTCGTTTTAATGCTAAAGAAAAAAAAAATGGATCAAATGCTTCCTTTTTTTTTTTTTTCCTGGCAAAAAGCGCCTGTTTCAAGGCTCTTGGTCAGAAAGACCGGATTTGGTTCGGAAAGGAAGTAACTAGGTCGGTGCCCCAAAGATGCTTTTTTTCAGGAGGCAGCTGGAAACTTCCTTGTTTTTTATTCTTTTGAAGACGTTTAGCTTCTTCAGCAGCGGGGAATGGAAGGATTGATATTCCTTGCAGATCCTTCCATTCCTCACTATCCTGTCAGAGCTGAAGAAGGTTCTTGGATGAGAAGCGAAACGTCTTCAAAAAAAAGCAAAACAAAAAAAAAGCAAGAAAGTCCAGTTGCCTCCTGAAAAAACACCTTTGGGACAACCATGACCTGGATGACTGATAATCTCTACAGACTAGAGATTACAGACTACAGATCTGTACCCTTATCTTCAACAACCTTTACAGTGGTCTTCTTTTGAGAATGTATTGCTATTACTCTTGTGTGTTAAGGTTTACCTAACCTTTACCTAAAGGTAAAGGTAAAGATTCCCCTCGCACATACGTGCTAGTCGTTCCCGACTCTAGGGGGCGATGCTCATCTCCGTTTCAAAGCTGAAGAGCCAGCGCTGTCTGAAGACGTCTCCGTGGTCATGACTCAACGCCAAAGGTGCACGGAAAACGCTGTTCCCTTCCCACCAAAGGGGGTCCCTATTTGTCTACTTGCATTTTTTTAATGTGCTTTCGAACTGCTAGGTTGGCAGAAGCTGGGACAAGTCACGGGAGCTCACCCCGTTACGTGGCACTCGGGATTCGAACCACTGAACTGCCAACCTTTCGATCGACAAGCTCAGCGTCTTAGCCACTGAGACACCGCATCCCTTTTACTTTCCTAGGAAACCATAATAAGCGAGCAATCCTTTTTAAAGATTTTTTTAAAATTCATTTTCATTCCTTCTTTAAGAGAAAGTGATTTCAAGGAAGCTGAGGCATCGTTTAAAGTTTAAACTTTATTTTTTTTCCTTAAAAAAAAAAGCTTTGCAATGGTTTCCTTGAGAATGAATATTCCTATGGTTATTCCGTTAAGGTATGTGAGGTTACTTTCCCATGAAATCAAGAGAGAGGAATCCTTTTCTAAACATTTTTGTAAATCATTTTCATTCCTTTTGTTGCCCTTCTCCCAAAAGGTGCCAACCATTAGCTTGATGTTGTAGGAAACGTTTTATTTTATTTATTTATTTATTAGTTCAATTTATATGCCGCCCTCCTCCCAAGACTCAGGGCGGCTTACAATGCACTTATAGCAATAGCCTTCATTCTTTTGTATATACCTGCTTATTAGGGCTTTTGGCCCCCCCCCATAAGTGGTGTTTCTACAAAGTCAGCTTATTGCCCCCACAATCCGGGTCCTCAATTTACCTACCTCGGAAGGATGGAAGGCTGAGTCAACCTTGAGCCTGGTGAGATTTGAACTCACAGTAATTGCAGGCAGCTGGCAGCTAAGTGCTATATAACAGCACTTAGTCCGCTGCACCACCAAGGCTCTTTTGTAGGAGGGAACTTTATGTTCCAATGCCTCAAATCTCCAGATTGTTCAGCTTTTGTTTCCAATCATAAAAATCTTGGTAAAGAAACTCCACGCACTTAAATCAAGGAGGCCCTTGTGTAAACACCTTCTACTTGCAATAGGACAAGGACCTTCTAGCTTGTTAGGGGACTTTGTCAGTAGAAGCTGGCACTGGTTTAGCAGTCCGTACTTGAAAGCTCTTATTTCACTGGCACCCAGTACGATGTCTTGATGTTTTGACATATTCCAGCCTCTTGTGGTCAGGGACCCGACACAGAAGAATCTCCAATGATTCTGTGGTCAAGGAAGGCTTGAGTAAAACTTGTCTGCCTCCTTCATCCGCCGTTTTTAAAGTTGGAGGTGGCTGGCATGGTTGGGCATCCAGTTGATACCATCGTTGGGGCCCTCTGAAGTTTCATGCTTGTTTTCGACTTCGTGGCCTGGATGGTGTCATATAATTAAGTCAGTAGTGACTCTCACCTCCACAATTATAATAAATCACCACCAGTTTCCATAACTTTTTCTGCAGGAGGAGTAAACGACATTTACCGAGGGTAGGACACCCTTTGCTGTCGGCAATGTGATCCTATAACTCTAGAAAGAGAATGGAGAAGAGCAACCAGGATGATTAGGGGACTGGAAACTAAAACATACGATGAACGGTTGCAGGAACTGGGCATGGCTAGTCTAGTGAAGAGAAGGACCAGGGGAGACATGATACCAGTCTTCCAATATTTGACGGGCTGCCCCAGAGAGGAGGAAGGGGGTCAAGCTATTCCCCAAAGCACCTGAAGGCCAGATAAGGAATAATGGATGGAAACTGATCAAGGAAAGGTTTAACATAGAAATAAGGAATTTTCTGGCAGTGAGAACGATCAATGGAAGAGAAGTTGCCTTCAGAAGTGGTGGGAGCTTCATCCCTGGAAGCTTTCAAGAAGAGACTGGACTGCCATCTGTCAGATTTGATACAGGTTTTCTTGCTTGGATGAGGGATTGGACTAGATGACCTCCAAGATCCCTTTCCAATACTCTTATTCCTACCACCTTGAGACACTCCAGGGTGGCAATGCCTGCATCAACATCTACAACTGTCTCCATCCCAACATCTAGAGATAACAAGTACATTGAGTTGTGGGCAGCTCTTCTGGCAGGGGGGTCTCCAACATTGACAACTTATGGACTTCAATTCCCAGAATTCCTCAGCCAGCATGGCTGGCTGAGGAATTCTGGGAGTTGAAGTCCACAAGCCAAATTGCCAAGATTGAAGACACCTGCTCTATATGGCTTCCCTTTTAATGAGTTCAGGGTATTGCAAGGAGTCCCTCTCTTTTAATACACTTTTAAGTAGAGCCTAATTGGGCCGTTGTGTAAGCCGCCATTGCAAAATCTGCTTCGGGACCTTTACATAAAATTGGAAAATATATGGGTGTGTATTATAATGA
Source organism: Ptyas mucosa (assembly GCA_012654045.1). Classification (NCBI taxonomy): domain Eukaryota; kingdom Metazoa; phylum Chordata; class Lepidosauria; order Squamata; family Colubridae; genus Ptyas; species Ptyas mucosa. The sequence goes on from WNWU01000096.1 coordinate 214,119, forward strand.
GATAGGGTTGTTTTTTTTTTTTTTTAATGGTGGCGTGTTCAGGGGGGAACCCGGGGAGACAGGAAGTTGTTGCTCGGGGGACCCTGGATGGCACGGACGCCGTAGGAGTAGGGAAACAGACGGACCGGAAGTGGTTTCCTGGGCTAGTAGGAGGGCGAGGGGGAAAAGAAAGCTCGGACCCCAGATAAGATGGAAGGGTTTTGACGAGCCGAGGAGCAAGCCCGGTATTTCTTCCTTCGCCCTTGTCGGCGGCGAAAGCAACCGGTGAGCGTAGGCCTTGGCTCCATTGCCATGGTAACGGTGTTACACCGTTTCCCCGCCGTCTTTCCCCGCGGCCGCTGTCGGACTGTGGAACCTCGGGGGGGGGAGAACCTGCGAAGCAACTGCGCCTGCGCAGATGGAGGAAGGCCAACCGGGCTCCTTCCCCAACCTTGCGCCCTCCTTGATAATCCTCAATCAGGCGGTAGAGGATGATGGGTTCTATGCCAGTGCATTGAGAGGTGGACAGGTTGGGGAACAAGCCAACCTTTGCACCTCTCTGGGAGGCTGAAGAGTGGATGATGGGTGTTGTAGTACAGCACACCTGACCCTTGAAAGCAAGAGGTGGGTGTGGGGGATGATGGGCGTTGTAGTCTCTCCCCCTAGAAGGTGCAGGAGCTACATCACAGTAGAAGGAGATAGTTGGGAATGATGGGAGGTTCTGGATGAGGGAAAAGTGGGGCTGGGGATGATGGGAGTTATAGTACCACAGCAGGCCTTAGTGTAACCCCCCTGTAGCAGGTTAGATGGGAGAGTATTAAGCAGAGAAAAAAATGGAAAATTGAGTTCTTAAATTTCTTAGAAGGAAGCAGAAGGGTGAGGTAGAAAGTGCTTTCTTAGCTGGAAATGTTATTTTTATTTTTATTTCATATTTCTTAACCATCGGATGATGTGCGATAAACATAACCGAGAAATTTTTAAAAATTAACCCTAAAATTAAAAAATTAAATTGGGAGTTAAAATTTTCACTAATGACAATTTTAATATTGTAAGCCGGCTAGAGTTAGTTACCCTGTGGTTAAAATGGGAGGCCAATAAATTGTAATAAATGAAAAATAAAAATAAATAAACATCAAAAGGAAGGGAGAGAAAAAAAAATCTTATGGCCATTTAACTTTTTTTTTTTTGCCATTTTAAATGGCTAAAAAAAAAATATCTGTATTATAGGAAACCATCCTAGGAGACCTAATAACTGCCAACTAATGTCCCTGGGGTGGGGGGTGATTTTATTACATTAATTTATTTGATTTTTTTATTAGTTTTGACTGTTTTTAGATGTGCTTTTTATATTCTGTAAACCGCCTTGAGTCGCTTCTTACTGCTCCAGAAATCATCCTGTTTATTAATATTTCTCAACATTACAGTCCATTCAGTTTCTGGACCCCTTCGTCTCTTGACTTTTCTTCTATTAATTCGTTTCTGGAAAAGTCAAAAAAAAAAAATCTGCCTTTGGGTTTATGATTTGGAGTCTGGTGCAACAAAGATACGGCGTGAAATCCTCCTCGTGTTGTTGGTGACACAAAACCACATTTATTTGAGATGCACCTTCCTTCTTGTCTGTGTCCAGACCTGGTTTTAACATTTTGCCTTTCTTTCTCTCCTTAGCTTGTGCCATGAAGGTGAAACTCAAAAATGTTTTTGTTATCTACTTCCTCGTGTCTGTGATTGGCCTTATGTATGCATTGATGCAGTTGGGTGAGTATCACAATTGGTGTCAAGAATGTGTCTTTCCTTGCCAAGGGAATGGAAAAATAGTCTGGGTTTGCACAGGTAGTCCTCCACTTACGACCACAAGTTAGTAACACGGTTGTTAAGTGAATCGGGCTTTGACTTTGTTTGTTGGAAGCTGGGTGGGAAGTACGCAAATAATGATCAGATAACCCTAGAAGGCTGCCAAGTGCCCGGAGTTTGCTCATGTGACCGTTAACGACGCTCTTGACGGTCGTAAGTCCGAACGTCGATCTTAAGTCCCTTGTTCCAGTGCCATTTGAATGGTCGCTAAACGGTAGCTTTGACACGAGATGGGAGCAAATTAATTTAATAATAACCCTGGTGGTGAGATGGGCAGCAAATAAATCGGATGGATGGATAATTTTTTGAATCGGAATAGAGCTGGAAGGGACATTGGAGATGTTCTAGTCCAGCCCCTTGCTCAAGTAGGAGACCCTATGCCCGTGATGGCGAATCTGTGGCACGTGTGCCACAGGTGGCACGCGGAGCCATATCGGTGGACACGTGGGTTCAGCTCCAGCTGATTTTCAGGCCTTCTGGGCCCACCAGAAGTCATGAAACAGGCTGTTTCTGGCCTCTGGACGGCCTCCGGGGGTGGGGTGGGGAAGGCCTGTTTTTCACTCTCCCCAGGCTCCAGAGCCTTTCTAGGAGCCTGGGGAGGGCAAAAACAGCCTTCCCCACCCCCCGGAGGCTCTCCGGAGGCCGGAAACAGCCCCTTTGCCGACTTCCAGTGGGACTGAGGGGGATAGGGAAGGCTATTTTCACCCTCCCCAGGCTCCTAGAAAGGCTCTGGAGCCTGGGGAAAGCGAAAAACGGGCCTACCGGGCTCACCGTGTGCCAAAAGCGGGGGGGAGCGGGGGGGGGGTCTCACACAGATGCGTGGAGAGGCGGGGCTCATAGAATTATGGGGGTGGGCACACACACACAAAACCTCCCCGCACTCCCCCCCCTTTTGGCACGCGATTGCAAAAAGCCATCACTGCCCTTTCAGATAGCTCGCTGTCCAGTCGTTTCTTTAAAAAAACCCGGTTATAAAGCACCCACAATTTCTGAAAGCAAATCGTTCCACTGGTTAATTATCCTCGCTGTTAGGAAGTTTCTCCTTAATTCCAGGTTGCTTCTCTCCGTGATTAGTTTCCCTCCGTTGTTTCTTAACTTGCCATTTGTCGGTTTGGGAAATAACTTAACCCACATACCCTTCCTCTTTATGGCAGCCCCTCGAATACTGGAAGACTGCTATCTTGTCACCCTTAATTCTTCTTTTCTCCAGACTGGCCATACCCAATTCCTGCAGCCGTTCTTCCTATATTTTGTCTCCACGCCCTTAATCAACTTAATTGCTCTAATAAAGCTTAGTTGTCAGCTGCTATAAAAAGAATAAAAGAAAGGATTACCTGTGTAGACTTGGAAAATGCACTTCCATCTATTTTATTTTATTTTATTAATCCTCTTTCTATGCCGCCCACTCTCCGAGGACTCTGGGCGGCTTACACCAAAGACAGTATACTAAATAGCATCTTGCCCCCCAACAATCTGGGTCCTCATTTCACCCACCTCGGAAGGATGGAAGGCCGAGTCAACCTTGAGCCTGGTGAGATTTGATCCGCTGATCTGCTGAACTAGCAGTCAGCTGAAGTAGCTGCAGTACAGCCCTCTAACCACTGCGCCACCTCGGCCCTTCTCCATCTAAGATGAAGGAACAGCTTCACAGCACAGGATTCCTTTGTCCGTCTGCAGGGCAGCCCTGTGATTGTAGCCAACACCTGAAGGCCGCTAGTGACCTCATCCATGCCAAGGAGAAGCGACTGTCCCAGTTGCAAAGAGAAGTGAAGCGGCTTCAGGGTCTGGAAAAAGTGCCGGAGCCGGTAGAAGAAACACCGGTCATCTATGTGGTCACGCCTACCTATGCCAGGTAGGTGGCCGAAAATCCGAGAGGATGATGCTGAACCTTATTTGAGAAATCAGTCCCCTCTCTCCCCTTTTTCTGGTCTCAAGTGATATTATTTCTGATATTATATTGTGGAATCTTCTCCCTCCAGAGGTAAGGTTGGCCTCGTCCCTCCTGAGCTTTTGAAGGTCCCTCAAGTCTTGGTTATGCCAGCCGACCAGCCAGGGGACTCCAGGGGACGGGTGAGGTCATGGGATGGCTCCCTTACTATCTACGTCCCTCCATCTCTTATTCCCTTTTCCTGGCTTGGCTTGGCTTCGCTTTTAAGTCTTTTTAAATAATTATTATATAATGGCTTTAAGTGAGGATTGTCTTATTCATTTACTGTTTTAATGGGAGATAGATAGATAGATAGATAGATAGATAGATAGATAGATAGATATAGATGATTGATAGATTGATGATTGATAAATAGACAGACATGATAGACGGACAGATGATGGACAGATAGATGATGGATAGATAATTGATAGAAAAGGAGATAGGGATAGATGATAGGTAGATAGATAGACAGACAGACAGACAGATGATAGATGATGGACAGAGATAAATGATAGATAGATTGGTAGGTAGGTTGATAGATAGGTGGGTAGATAGACAGACAGATGATAGACAGATAGATGATGAACAGATAGAGATAGATAGATAGATAGATGATAGTTGATTGATAGATAGATGATAGACAGACAGACGGGAAGGAAGGAAGGAAGACAGGGAGGGAAGCAAGGAAGAAAAACGGGAAGGAAGAAGGAAAAAAGGTTTCTATTCCTCATTCTAAGCAAAAGACCAGTGCTTGAGGGAGGAAGGGAGGAAGGAAAGAAGGAGGGATTGAGGGAGGAGAGAAACAGAGAGAAAGAAAACGAAAAGAAAAAAACCAGTCTCTGTCCTTTTGACACAAGCATCTCTTAACACAACCGTTCGATCCTTCTTCCTTCCTGATTTGCAGGCTGGTTCAGAAAGCCGAGCTGGTCCGTCTCTCCCAGACATTGATGCACGTTAGAAACCTGCACTGGATCGTGGTCGAGGACTCGCCGAGCAAGACCCAGCTGGTCTCCGAGCTGCTGGTCCAGAGTAAACTGCCTTTTACCCACCTCCACGCCGAGACCCCCAAGGAGCACAAACGGAAGGAGACGGATCCCAACTGGCTGAAGCCGCGCGGGGTGGAGCAGCGGAATTTAGCCTTGCAGTGGTTGCGCGAGCACCGCAAGCTCCCCGACGCGGGCGTGGTGTATTTTGCGGATGACGACAACACTTACAGCCTTCGCCTCTTCGACGAGGTCCGTGGAGATCAGGCAGGAGAAACCCCGTAGCTGCTCTAGAAAACTTCTTTTTTTATAGTCGTATCGGTATTTTTATTTCTTAAAACGATACGCCGCCCATCTCGCTGACTAGACGGGCGTCTTACAGGAGATCCATACAGGCAGTCCTTGACTTACGACCACAATTGAGTTGCTAAGTGAATCAGTTAGTCACTGAATTTCACCCAATTTTATAGCTGTTATAGTTCTTACGGGAATCACCGCCATTGGTTGTTAAGCAAATTTGATTTTCCACGCTGATAGCTGAATCTATCTATCTATCTATCTATCTATCTATCTATCTATCTATCTATCTACCTTCTCTATGCTTCTCATCTATCTATCTATCTTCTCTATCCTTCTCATCTATATCTATCTATCTTCTCTATCCTTCTCATCTATATCTATCTATCTATCTATCT